>JAWZYT010001226.1:15000-58358 GCA_034508575.1 Petrolisthes manimaculis | reverse complement strand
TCGGCTAAACCTGCATTGGAAAAACATTGGGATGATGGTTTTGTTCACAGTGACTAATTTCTCTATGTTATGTTTTTTTGATACGGGAATTTAGGGTAATCTTACATTAGACTTGTGAGGATGGTTTTTATTCACAGTGACGAATTCTTTTTTTTTTTTTTTTAATAGGGTAATTTCTGTTAATTCATCTCTCTTTGGTTTGATATGGGAATTTTAAGTCTTTGTTTCTTAATGTGGTGATGTAAAGTGTTCGTAAAGAGACAAATAAATGATCCTACAAAAGATGAAAGCAAAGTAAATCACGATCAAAATCTGACAGTGTTCTAGGCTTCCCTGCCCTAAATAATCTAGCCACCTTAATTTCTCTGTTGAAAGTCGGTGCTTCTCTTTGTCGAATTGAGCCAGTCACTCCTCCTTGGGCGTCAGGCTGCTTTAGGCTGATGAAAACATTCTTGGTCACGATAAAATATAGGGCAGTGGTGGTGTGTGTTTATACTCGGAATGTTATAGGTAGAGGAGGGAAGGAAAAATGTAGCTTTTGTTTTTTATATAGCTAACGTTTTGTGCAGCACCAAGTCCATCTAAAACCGCTTAAATCGTTAGAATTGAAGGAGTACCGAGAACTATTATGTCCATTGCTCCCATCCCACACAATAATATGTTTACACTTCTCAATAGGGAATGCAATATTAATATGAAGAGTTATAGGACAGCTATCAGTGTTGTGGGTGAGTTTCAAGAACACATGATACAGGTATACTCTTGATTTTAACCTCCCCTAATCCAAGTCACGTAAGTTTATACAGACTCTCCATGCCTTCCACAGAGAGATATATTCTTATGCACCTGGTATGAAAGCATGGGAAGAAGGTCGATAGCAGTACAATATGACGATGGTACAGGGAAACTCACTTACTATATTATTATTATATGAATACCCTTCCCTTCCTTACCATGCACTGACCCACGGAGGTATCAGACCTGAAGAAAAAAAAATAGACACCTTTGTTTTGTTTTTGTTCCTCCTCCTGCAGCCCCTTCCTTCACCAACTCATAATATTATTGACCGCATAAATTGCGAAGGGAAATTAAAAGAGTTAGTTTGTCTTCACACACCAATGAGTCAGTGTTGGTGTCGGCTCCATATGTCTTCAGTCCTTACCTTAGTCAATACAGAAAATAAAAAATGAATAAAAAACTATATAATTACACACCGTCACTGGTTGAGGGTCTCTTAATTTTCAAAGTATACGACAAAAGATCACTGTTGATTTACAAGGTGGTCCAGTAGGTGCATGTGAGGGATAAGATAAGACTATAGTGTTGTTCGACCCCTATACATCGTTATGGGAGCTAGGGAGGAATGTCAACCACTTCACCCTGACAGATCCAAACACTGTCACACACACCAACCGGACTTTGCACAAACATTCACTGCCGTCCCAATCAGAGCCTCTAGCCTCTTACTATACATGTCAATCCCTTCCTACTCTGCCTCGACCTTACTTTTACTACCTCCTACTCCTCCTCACTTCTACTCTGTTTCAATTTTACTCTGCCTCACTCCCACCCTACCTCACTCCCACCTTACCTCACTCCCACCTTACCTCACTCCCACCCTACCTCACTCCCACCCTACCTCACTCCCACCCCACCTCACTCCCACTCCACCTCACTCCCACCTTACCTCACTCCCACCTTACCTCACCACCGACATCAATCCTGCCCACACTTCCCCATCAACACAGTTTCTTAAGTCAAAATAATAAATGAGGGGTTACAGCCAAACTCGAGTGCATATCCAGTATTGTATGTATGTATGTATGTATGTATGTATGTATGTATGTATGTATGTATGTATGTATGTAACCCATTCCTTACGCCACCTTACACGAACACCAGAAGGTAAGCAAGCACCACAGAGAAGGCTATTCCTGCAATCCGTCATTGTTGTTGCTATCCACTTTGGTTGTTGATGTTGCTGTTGTTTCTGTTGGTTATTTTGCAACTACATATACTGAAGGGTAGAGAGACAGACATCACCACACAATCGATTACATACATGTATTTATTATATCGAATTTTAGACATCCATTATATAGGTACCCGAAAAATAATATACCCATAGTGTGTGTGTTTATGTCAGAGCATTTTATTCAGTATTTTATATAATTGTGTATTCTATATTCTGAGGACTAAAGACTGATTAGATCTCTCCACTAAATAGGAAAATGTTACCTTATAATGATATTGTTAAGAATTCCTCAGTGAGAATGTAACCGAGAAGAAAATTATTATGATGTGAAGCAACACACACACACACGCCTCCTCTGATATTAATTTAAAACATCATAAACTGTATCCAGCAACAAAGAGGGAGCCTTCAAGCTGACGACTATTATAACACTCACTACCAGAACAAATAACACACACTACACACACACACACACACACACACACACACACACACACACACACACACACACACACACACACACACACACTCACACTCACACTATACGACACACTCTCACACTCACACACACTCACACACATACTCTCTCTCATACACACTCTCTCTCTCACGCACGACACAAACTCACACACACACACACTCTCTCTCTATATATACACAGACACACACACACACTCTCACACACACTCACACACACACTCTCTCTCTCTCTCACACACACACACACACACTCACATCACATCGCCCCTCATCGCATCGCATCGCCTGGCTCAGTAAATAACACCCACAATGTCTCATGGGTGATAAATCTTCTGACCTCACACTTCATTACCAACTCACGCCACCATTGTCATATATAAGTCGTCAGTGTAGAATCCCAGAATGTCGAGTTATATGTATTGTGATATTTTTTGTTTGAGGGTGATTTTGTAAGCCATTGTAAAATTGATGCACCGAACAATACTATCATTACGGTGGTTACAAAGATGTTTAAAATAACCGGGGTTGTAATTCGATTATTGTTGGAAATGTGGACAATGTTGTATTTATTTTTTGTCATTAAAAGTGGATTGAAAATGTCGAAAGTAGTTCAGGAATTGGATGGCTATAAAAGTGGACAATGTCGCGAAATAAGCCTCTTTTATATATTTATATCTTTATTTGAGGCAATATTTGAAGGACTCGCTAACCTCCAGTTTTGTTATTACATCAAAGGGTCTCTTAATTAATGTTACAGGTTTTTATTAATACCTGGAACAAAATAAATAACATACAGTCCTTCGATTGAAAAAAAAAATACACACACACACACAATAGAAAAAATAAGTTTCAATTGATTATATCGTTTATGCACAATCTCTTCTATCATTCCTGACTTACTTACATTACCATGCGATACAAACAAAGCGACGACAAAAAAAAAGTATATAAACAAAAGGTATAAATACGAGATATAAATCGAGGCATTGCTGCGTTTGTTATCATAAGGTTTCCAAAGTGTTATGTCAGCGTGACTATTTTTGGACAACAAAGCACAGGCAGGCGGCGTGTTATTCTTGCGTCAACAAAAAAAGGCAAAAGGCACAGAGGCAAAACAACAACAACAACAACAACAAAGACAGACAGACAGACAGACAAACCACAGGAGGCCAAGACACCAAGCCAAGCCAAGCCAGTCAGTCAGGGTCGAATACACTCATGCACACAACTCACGTCTTTATGTATGTATGTATGTATGTATGTATGTATACCATATATAGTCTCTTGCTCACCTGAGTCGAAGCCTGATACACTATTTTGGATCGTGACTGTACAGCTGGTTGAGTGGCAGTTTTGTGTGTGTGTGTGTGTGTGTGTGTGTGTGTGTCATAGGTGCGTGTTGTTGATGGGACGGATCTCGTTAAGGATATAAAGCCTGTATTGTTCGGAGTTTAACCATAACATTGAAGTAAAGTGAGACAGACAGACAGCTTGTGATGTGGTTATACTCCTCTATAGAGAAACGTGACTATAGAAGCAATCAACGACATTAATCTTACTAACCTAGATACACAAAGACTTCAATTAGAGGCAACTAGAAGGTTTAATATGGGGTCGTTTTCATGAAGGAATAATATCAAATTTCACAGATGGCTCTATTTTACTATTTTATCTTCAGTTGCATCTTCTCTCTTCCCATATCTTTTCCTGTCTCGTCTCTCTCTCTCACCACTGCATCCCCAATTCTCTTTTCCCCGATCTCATTCCCCTCTCTCCACCCTCGTCCCCCACTTCATTCCCCTCTCCCCACCTCGTCCCCCACTTCATTCCCCTCTCCCCACCTCGTCCCCCACTTCATTCCCCTCTCCCCACCTCTTATTACTCTTCGCGGCACTTAACATACATACATACATACATCAATGACTGACAGCTGGTGAAGAGTCCTCGAGATTTGGTTAGTAACCAGCTTTTTTATGTTTATTTTCACATTTTTTTCTTTCTCCTGTAACCATGCATGTTTTCCTCCACTTCTCTGTCTGCATTTTCATCTCCCTTTTATATTCCTTTCTCCCACCATTCTTTGGTTAATTTCCTCTTCTCTCTCTCTCTCTTGTTTTGTATTGATCTTGCTTCATTACAATCATTTCATTGTTTCGTGAAGTGAAAGCCTCCATCGTGGTGGCAAATAAACAACATTACCACACGAATTATTCTCAACATTTTATATCCCGTGAAAAAGAAAAGTTATTACACCAATGTATATCAAATTAATTAACTCTTTCCATAATAATTATCACCTATTAAATATATATATATATATATATATATATATATATATATATATATATATATATATATATATATATATATATATATATATATATATATATATATATATATTATATATATATATATATATATATATATATTTTCTCTCTAACCTGTTTTATTTTATTTTATCTCCATTTTCTATCGATTCTGTCACTATCTTTTCTACACCCTCATTTGTGTGTGTGTGTGTGTGTGTGTGTGTGTGTGTGTGTTGTTGTTGGTACCGTTGTGTTTTGAGACGAGGAGGGGGGAGATTGGTAGGGTAAGGTGATGTGTGTTGTTATTCCTGAACAACCTACTGTTACTCAAATCACGTCCATGCACCTCGTCATCTCGGAGAAAATTATAGTTGCGAGTCTGTATGTGTGTATATTTATCCAGTTCCTATCATTGTCAATAAGCCGTTTTTTGTCTCCAAGGCCATGGGATAATAACAATTCAGAAGAGAGAGAGAGAGAGAGAGAGAGAGAGAGAGAGAGAGAGAGAGAGAGAGAGAGAGAGAGAGAGAGAGAGACGAGAGAGAGAGAGAGAGAGAGAGAGAGATTGAGGGGGAAAATGAAAGAGAAACAGTTAGATGAGAGAGAGAGAGAGAGAGAGAGAGAGAGAGAGAGAGAGAGAGAGAGAGAGAGAGAGAGAGAGAGAGATTGAGGAGGAGAATAAAAGAGAAACAGTGAGATGAGAGAGAGAGATAATGAGAGAAAAAAAAAAGTTAAAACGAAGAGAAACAGAAAGGTAAGAAAGAGAGAAAGAGAAAGTTAAAACGCAGTGAAAGAAAAAAGTAAACAGAAAAAGCGACATTTTGCATTTCATAAGGGCCTACGAGTATGTATACAATTACTGACCTATAAAAAACCCATTACTATTATAATATCCTCGTACTGAATCAGGTAAACAAAACGGTAGTAGATGGTGTTGTCTATAGCTGAAAGTATATATTGTTTGTTGTCATGCAATAGAAAATTTAATGATAACCTATACACCATTATTTGTTAACTTCCTCCTCTTCTATCCTTTCTCTCTCTCTTTCTCTCTCTCTCTCTCTCTCTCTCTCTCTCTCTCTCTCTCTCTCTCACTGTTCCTCTTTTATTCTCCTCCTCAATCTTTCTCTCTCTCTCTCTCTCTCTCTCTCTCTCTCTCTCTCTCTCTCTCTCTCTTTCGTTTTGGATCTATTTGGCATTCTTCCCGGATATGACGTCACTCTCACAACATTGGAACACTGCCCCCCCCTACTCCTCCATCCATCCATCCATCCCCCCTTCACTCTCGTTTACCAACCCTCACCTCTATGTATGTGTGTGTGTGTGTGTGTGTGTGTGTGGGTGGGTGGGTGTGGGTGGGTGTGTGTGTGTTCTCTTTCCAACCTCAATTCCCGCTTCTCGCTTCCATCACACACACACATACTGTCAAACACGTATTCATTATTTTCTTATATATACACACACACACACATACTCTCACTCTTTTCTTATACAAACACACACACATATACTCTCACTATTTTCTTACACACACACACACTCTCTCTCTCTCACACACACACACACACACACACATACACACACTTTTTATAAACATTGTACACACACACACAAACAATCTCCAAGCTAACATTCACACGGCACTATTCATTTCCCCCAGACTTTCACACACATCTCCGTCACTTTTAAAAATCCCCTTTCACTCCCTCCCTCTACTCCCTCCCTCTACTCCAACATGGCATACATTTACAGTCACTCCTCTCATTACTTCCTTACTCCACCTTGGATCACGAACACACACTATCGTCGCTACTTTAATCTGTCACGTAAATGTAGATAGATAGATAGATAGATAGATTGATAGTCAGATGGATAGCCTATTGAAAGACAGTAACAAAAACTCAAGCATACACTCACATACACACACACATACACACACACACACACACACACACACACACACACACACACACACACACACACACACACACACACACACACACACACACACACACACACACACACACACACACACACACACACACACACACACACACACACATACACACACACACACACACACACACACACACACACACACACACACACACACACACACACACACACAGTCGAACAATCTCCGTGTTTCTTATTTAAAAAAAATAAGGAATTATATTTGCGAAAGTGCACCCAAGAAAAATATGATATGAACTTTGTATAATGTTATGTATGTGTGTATGAGGAATAACTCTGTTGATATATAATTATTCCTGGGTGGTAAAATATTATAATATACACAACTTTACACTAAAATAGCCAGGAAATGTTGTATTGTGTTGTGAGATCGTCTTTGGAGGAAATATATATACAGAGAGAGAGAGAGAGAGAGAGAGAGAGAGAGAGAGAGAGAGAGAGAGAGAGAGAGAGAGTTTAGAGTAGTTGTCACGAATGCAGTTGTAGAATCGTCTGAGGCTCTGAGAACTGACTGAGAAATTTGTAGTGAGCCAGAAACATACTTGAACTAACGTGTCTTAGATGTGACTTGTTGGTAAGCAGAACACACACACTCACATTATTACGTGGAACTCCTGTACCGTGTAAGTAAGTAAGTAAGTAAGTGAGTGAGTAAGTGAGTGAACCGTGACTCAGCCGTCGGTAAGCTTTCACGTAAAAGAATAATAAATAACGGGAAATCACACACACACACACACACACACACACACACACACGAGAAAAGCTACGTAATAATCTGTCCGTGTTTTTTTCTTTGCACTTTCTTGCACATATTTTTTATTTACTCTCATTCACTAATATTCTCTTCTCACTACTATTCCCTCTCACACGCATTCCCTCTCACTCTTCACACACACACACACACACACACACACACACACACCTCTCAGTCATCATACACAATCCCCTTTCACTCTGTCATGCACACCCCCTCCCCTCCCCACCCCTCCACTCCCCACACACCTCCTCTTTATTCACACACACACACACACCTCTTCTCAAACATCACACGCACATAATTATGCACACACACTTTCTTAGTTACCACACAGACACACACACATACACACCCTTTCTCAGTTATCACACATACACACACACACACACATACACCCTTTCTCAGTTATCACACACACACACACACCCTTTCTCAGTTATCACACACACACACACACACATACACACACACACACAATGGCTCCACCGCAACGACCTTCCCGCCACCGAGCCACTAAAACCTCCACATTTGTTCATAAACCACATCCACACCACACCCGCTTTTACCATTAACTCCCAATTGTCGTATAAATGAAGAACAACAGGCTGTATGTAGCTTCTTATTTTCTGGCTGGGTGGTTGAGTGGCTGAAGAGTTTTGCATGCATAGCTAACAAAAACGACGACAAAAGACCCTCGACTAATACTGCTGCTGCTGCTGGTGGTGGTGGTGGTGGTATTAGGCAACCTATATTTTATAATGTGATAGGAGTTGCCAGATATTCCCACCCCAGGCTACCATGTTTTACCGTCCATATATTATGTTTATTTATGGGGGTAATACATGCAGACAGTGTTGGTATATATAGAGCATCTGATTTCTCCAAACTATTCCAAGCAACAGGCCAGCCACCATTATTATTTTTTGCTAATCTGGTGCTGTTTCCTGGCATACTTTGGAGGGATCAAATGAGTACCATAAATTTAGTATCCTTTTATTGGCACCATATTACTATCCAATCTTTCGTTGATGAGATTCTATATTGTTTGTGATTGTATGTGTGTGTATTTATTTATTGTTTTTACATTAAGAAAAATCTCCTATGAACAGTGAAGCTATACTCAGTCCCTCGTGAAGAATTTTAATCAAAATGTATGTAAAGTTGGACACATGAATGGTGGTACAGCCCATGCAGGTGAAAGATACTTGTCCCATTTGAGTAACCAGTGTCTATTATAAGGTACTTGTTTTTTATTACCATCCTCAATACTGACTTCTGCCCCTGATGTCTCCTATTTGGCACGAAGGAACTTAATATTGGGAGAAATGGACCATCTTTCACTTGGGCTGTACCACGAATTCCTGTGTCTGTCCAACTGTACCTGAACACACCAATTGCTCCCCTACCACCACCACCACCACCAAGCATTATAGGAAGCAACAACAGTCTTACTCACTTGTGTTTTAGTTTCAGCTGTGTACTGTTTGAGGGTTGTGTTAGTGTACTAGGTAGAGTTTTGGACCTCAGAACGATACAGTCTCCTCTAAACATTACAGGATCATCAATATCATCTTATATTATCAAACTATTATTCTATTTGTTGTTGTTATAATAATTATTATTATTAGAAAGTCTCCCCCCCCCCACTCCGTTCATTCCTACGGTGTTATTGTCAAGTCTATTCTGTGCGTTGGTTATAATAAGGATAACTCACAATCTCAATGTTTGTTTACTTTAATAACCCGCTGATGCCTCGTACACACTTATCCATGATGCCATCCACAACTTTATACACATCCTAATAATAAATTATCTACTGTATAATATTATCTATGGAAGTGATGGGTAGGTAGGAAATTAAATAGGCTTTATTCTCCAAGTTATAGGATAATTTTAACGGTTCCTCCCTCCCCCCCCCCCAAAAAATAAAAAAAAATAAAGAAGAAAAAAACCGTGACAGAGCCATCCGATTACGGGACACTATTATGAAAAAATGGACTTCCCTTTTAAACCGTACACTGCGTCTTGAAGCGTGAAGTGTTCCTGGGGGGGGGGGAGGGATGGGGCGCTGGGGGGGAGGGTGCTTCAAGGTGGCGAGGGATACAATACGGTCGTTGGTGGAAGAGGGAGAGAGGAGGGGGAGGGAGAGAGGTGGACTTTGGACTCTTGGTTGAGGAATTACGTGCTTGGCCTTGAGGGAGAGTAAGGATTTGTATTTTTAGAGGGTCATGCAGGAAGTGAAAGACTCTAATATTTATGTTTACAGCAGCAAAGAGAGGATTGAAGGAGTAGATGTAGTTGTTGTTGTTGTTGTTGTTGTTGTTGTTGTTGTTGTTGTGTTTCTAGATTACAATTATTAAGGAGATTGAAGGAGTAAATATTGTTGTTGTTGTTGTTGTGTTTCTTGATTACAATTATTATTTATTATATGTGTGTGTGTATCTGTTTATGTATGTATTGTTATGTATTGTTATGTATGTCAGTGTGTGCCCATACTTATGTATTATTATTATTATTATTATTATTATTATTATTATTATTATTATTATTATTATTTAGTTACAGAAGAATAAACTCCATTTTTTTTTTCACCTGACTGTTAAAAATGTTTAGGGAAAGTTCAGTCACCCCCACTATTCACTGGTGTTGTTGTTGTTGTTGTCTGGTTAAACTGACGTGACTGATGGCAGGAAGAAAGAGGTATTATCTGTCTATGTGTCTGTCTGTCTGTCTGTCTGTCTGTCCCACGCAGTCCACCAAAGACCACTCACACGTACGTACAGTAAAAGACTAAAGTCGTGGTGTTGTTTTGTTGGATAAATAATATTTGAACTGTATCTTCTTTCCTTCTATTTCATTTGTGTTTGCTGTCTCATCTTCTCTATCACCTTCTCCCTGTTCCTCCTTTTCTTCTATTTCCTCTGCGTTTGCTATCGTAGCCTCTCTATCGGCCTCTCCCTATTCCTCCTTTTCTTCAATTTCCTTCGTGTTTGCTGTCTCACATTCTGTATCACATTTTCCCTGTTCCTCCTTTCCTTCATCTTCTTTTGTACTTGCCGTCCGTCCTACTGTATATTCTCTGTCACCTTCTCCCACGTCCTCCCTACATAACCTACAGGGTCAAGGGCAGTAGACTTCTTTCACCCCTCAAAATAATCCGTCCCATGAATACACCTCCTCCACACAACCAACCAAGTAACCCTATAGTAACCCAAACCTATATATAGTAGCAGAGAGTGAGACATAATACACCACCACCACCACCACCACCACCACCTTGATACCTGCATGTCTGTGTGTCTGTCTGTGTGTCTGGGTTTGCTGTACATGTCGAGGGTGATGCAACCTCTGTCACTACCCCGTCTCACACCACCGCCCTTGCACACTCGCTTCACATTTCACCTACGAAGTGACAAATTAATAATGATAATGAAAAAAATATATCTGTGTCTTTTATATAATGGTTAGGTTAACATCCATGGTAGACTTCTTATACTTATATGGTCTGTGGTTCTGACAATTTTAATGATGAGTTATTTAAATAGATAAACAAAGTGTGAATATAAATCAGTCTCATTTGATATTGGGACGTGATGATTACAATGGTGATAATGGTGGTATAGGTGTTGTGTGTATCAATGTTATTTTGGTCGGTTGTGGTGGTGATTGTGGTGTTGGTGATGGTAGTGGTTGATTGGTGGAGGTAGTGGTTGGTTGGTTGGTGGTAGTAGTGGTTGATTGATTGGTGGAGGTAGTGGTTGGTTGGTTGGTGGTAGTAGTGGTTGGTTGGTGGTGATTGTAGTGTAGTGAGTTGCCACACGTCAAGGTTCACTCACTCTTCATAATGTATCGTTGTCTGGTTGTGTCTGATACTTTCTTTCTGCCTCATAAAGTACAAACTATCAGGTCGAGTTCCATTATTACTCTTGTCTGTGAAAGAATTCCTTTCTCCATAATTCTACCGACGAGCCAAATATTCACGACTTAAGTCCTACAAGCTCTAACATTATTACACTTATCAAATATAATACCGAGTGTATCCATTTAGAATTAATGCACCAGTTTCTCGTATAATTCTCAAGTAAATAAATCAATTACTACTCTATAAATACATTTAGGATGATTCAGCATTCCATGCATTAAATTGAATGATGACATGATTGGATAATTCTAAGCAAAAATGCCTCTCTGATGAAATGTCGAATTATAGATAGTTTAGCTGTTACGATACATTTATGATACTGTATAAAGGAAGACGAAAAGTGATGGGAAACTCACCTAGATTTTGTACATCTTTATTCATTGATCACTACAGTGTATTTATTTTTGCTACAGTTTAACTGTACAAATATTTCACATGCAGAAAAAGACCAACAAAAACACTCATATTATTTGGTGAAGCTAGAAAAAGAATGATTTCCGAGGACTTACAGAATGAATATAAGCATAAAAACTCTCCTTTGCACCTCTACTTACTTACTTCTTTCTTGAGTCAGCTTGGGCCTCCTTGATCTAATTCCATAAAGCTTAAAGGTCAGTGAGTGAGTGAGTGAGTGAGTGAGTCCTGAGCCAATGCCGTTGTGTGGTCAGTTTGTGGTAGTGAGTCTCTACACACCAATACCTTCTACCCCACAATGGTCCTTCAACACATATCAGGCGTAGAGAAGAACGTCATTACAAAACACATGAGGGAAGTTTATATCTCACTCACAAGGACATTCGACTCATAAATACAGTAATAAATGAAACTTGACACAATAAATACAGTAATAAATGGGGCTTGACACAATAAATAAAGCCCAATACAACGAAATAAAGCCTAGTATAATGAATAATAAGGACAATATAATGGAATAAATCCTTCACATAATTTCGACTTACAGTATAATATTATCAGTCAGTGGGAAAATGTTTACAACTAACTAACTAACATGTCATTCAATCCATTCACTCACTCACTCCCTTTCTATTTTTCCTCCAGTGTCCCTCCTTTCCTTCTATGTTATATCCCCGGGCTTGCTGTTCCTCCTCTCTGTCACCCCTAAAATACAAATGCTTTAACACCTTTCTAGTTTTTGCATTGTGTCTCTCCTTTCCAGTTCTTCCCTTGTCCCTCCTTTCCTTTTGTTTTATCTTGGTGTTTGCTGTCCCTCCTCTCTGTCACCCGAGAATATCATCCATGGTGTTGATGCGTTGGCACAGTATCGATACGATGGCTTGGTAGTGCGTCTAGGGGAGGTCATCGTACAGCTACTATGGCTTGGTAGTGCGTCTAAGGGGTCATCGTACAGCTACTATGTGATCATCAACAGCCCGGATTTTCTCGCCTACGGCCCACAGACACACCACAAAAACAATGACCTCCTCCTTGAGCGACTAGACTTAAAGAGAACCGAGATGTAGTCAGAAAAATGGAGGTACACGAGTCCTTCACACACTGCTATGAAACACCACTCACCTACTGTATATTGAAGAAGCTTGTTTCGTGGATTAGTTTGGATGAATCAGAAGCCCCCCCATTTCTCGTATACGATCCCATGCAGGGACCTTAACACACAATCCAGCATGAAACTAGACTCAGTTATCATATTTTATTGTAGAAAAAACTCGAGTCGACTTGGTGATTTCGTCTATGAACACCGATGTTGACATTTGTATCTACAACAACACAGACAGACAGGGGAGGAGTTAGAGAGTAAGAGACAGACAGGGGAGGGGTTAGAGACTAAGAAAGAGACAGGGGAGGAGTTAGAGAGTAAGACACAGACAGGGGAGGGGTTAGAGAGTAAGAGACAGACAGGGGAGGAGTTAGAGAGTAAGAGACAGACAGGGGAGGAGTTATTAAAGAGTAAGAGAGTCAAGGCTGCTTGTGGGTTGAGCGAAGGTGCACACACACACACACACAGAAAAAAAAAAGAACAGACAATACAATTATATATTTTTTTAATTGGTTGTGGGGTTGTATTTAACGACGGTGGTCTCACGTACTGGGAAAGTGAGAGTAAGAGTGTGTGTGTGTGTGTGTGAGAGAGAGAGAGAAAAAATAATAAGTTCAGTATATAAACAAGTGATATTAAGAGGGTGTGGGAATAAGGGGACAGGCTTGGGGGGAGGGTTTGGAGGTTGCAGGAGTAGGGGGGGTTTTGGGGAGTTATTAGTGGGGTGGGGAATAGGTGGACAGGCTATCTTCCCACCCCAATCCTGTCCCCCTATTCCCGCACCCCCCCCCCCCCCCCAAAGCCTGTCCCCTACTCCCACACACCCTTAACACCGTCTGTCACTGCACAAGAACACCAAATACAAGATAAACACGTGACGGTCAATTGTGTGACAACTTGAAACACGAGACACGATTGTGGAAATATGCTCTCTTTTATTTTTTATTATGTTTTTTTATCAGTGTCTGTAGTTAATGGTATAGTTACGATTTTTTTTTTTTTTTTTTTTTTTTTTTTTTTTTTGCTATACTTACTGTCTGTTCATAAACTCTTTACCAGTGGAATTACACCTGCAAGATAATACATTTTTTTTTTTTTTTTGTCTACTCCTGGGTATGTGTCAAGTGAAATTCGGAAATGAGAGAGCTATTTCAGACGTGATGTGTGTGTGTGTGTGTGTGTGAGAGAGAGAGAGGATGAGATAGAGAGAGAGAGAGGATGAGATAGAGAGAGAGAGAGGATGAGATAGAGAGAGATTAATTAAAAGATATGATGTGGGAGTGAGAAAGAGAAGGAAAGTTATTTGAGAGAGAGAGAGAGAGAGAGAGAGAGAGAGAGAGAGAGAGAGAGAGAGATTACCACCACCACCACCACCATCTGCTTTGCACCTCCTGGCACCAACCCTCTCTCTACCACCCATTACAACAACTTCGACTTTCCAAAACCCCCCACGCATTGTTGGTTGTAGAGAGGGAAGGGTGGTTCTTTGCAGGAATTATAGGTATGTAAAGGAATGGTGGTTGTTTAAAGGAATTATAGGTATGTAAAGGAATGGTGGTTGTTGTAGTGAATGTTAATTGTTTGCAGGAATTGTAGTTGTTTACAGGAATGGTGGTTGTTTAAAGGAATGGTGGTTGTTGTAGTGAATGTTAATTGTTTGCAGGAATTGTAGTTGTTTAAAGGAATGGTGGTTGTTTAAAGGAATGATGGTTGTTTAAAGGAATGGTCTCCAGTCTATCTATCACACTTAGGGAAATGTTATACAGTTTCGTCCTTAACCCTTTGACCTCTGCTATTACCTCACAAGAAGTAGCCATTGTGTGTAGTTTTTAGCATCCTATTTCCCCATCACCCTTGCACCTTTCCTTACCTCCCTCCTTCCCCTACTTTCCATCCTTCCCTCCCTCCCCTATTTTCCTTCCTTACCTCTCTCCTTCTCATTCTTGCCTCCCTCCCTCCCCTATTTTCCTTCCTTCCCTCCCTCCCTCCTTTATTTTCCATCCTTCCCTCCCTCCCTCCTCTATTTTCCTTCCTTCCCTCCCTCCCTCCCCTACTTTCCATCCTTCCCTTCCCTCCCAATTGTCCATTTTTCCTTCCCTCTCTTCGGTTCTTTCATCCTTCCCTCCGTTCCGTTTTTCTATTAATTTTTCGTAATTTTTCTCTGACGTTCTTTCTTCTTGTCTTTCCCATTCATCTATTCTTCCCTCCCTCCCTCCCTCTCACTCCTCCATTGTTCCCTCCCTCCCTCTCCTCCATTGTTCCCTCCCTTCCTCCCTCCCTTCCTCTCACTCCTCCATTCTTCCCACCCTCCCTCTCACTCCTCCATTCTTCCCTCCCTCCCTCTCACTCCTCCCTTCTTTCCTCCCTCCTTCATTATTCCTTCTTTCCTCCCTCCTTCATTATTCCTTCCCTCCCGTTTGTTAGACGAAGGAGAAGGAGAAGGAGAGATAGAAAAGGGGGACAGGAAGTATACGAAGGGAATACAAGGAACAGAATAGAACAGAATGATAAAGGTGTCAGTCAAAGTTAAAAAGAAATAAGAAAGTGATAGAGGAGCCCTATCTTCGTGAGACCTGTGGCTATTTCCTGCCACAACCCACCATTGGATGGAAGGGAAATACTTGCCGAGAAACTATTTAGATAATGAAAGGGAAAGTATGAGGAATGTTACCAGATTCAACACTTCATAATTTATCCAGACAAAAATGTTATCCTTAACTAATATTATGGGTGATGGGGAAGTAATGGAAACGTAACCAGAATCAAAACTTGATTTGTAGAAAAATATTTAATCCTGAACTAATAATATGGGTGGGGAAGTAAGAGGAATGTTACCTGAATAAATACTTCATATCCAGACAAATATATAATTTTTAAGTAATATCAATGGGTGGGGAAGTAATGGGAACTTAATTAGAATGAACATTTCATATCCAGGTAAAATTTCAACACTTCATATGCAGAGAAATATAATTTATCGTTAAATGATTATTGGGTGGGAAAGAAATGGAAGTTTAGCCAGAATCAAAAGTTCATATGCAGCTAAATTTTGTATTATCGTTGTATTTTATTGGTAGTGTGTCTATACTTATACATCAAGGAAGTTATAGTGAAACGAATTGGAATAACGCGTGACAAATCTGTGTCTGTGTGTGTGTATCCGTGACTTGTGTAAGAATGACCTTGGACCTCGATGCAATGAAGAAACACACGTATATAATATAATGTTTATAATTAAATTTATAAGGAGGAAATTCGGTGTTGATAAATTTGAAGCAACAGAATCCTCCAAACTATTTCAAGCAACACAACACCATTATTTTTGCCCCTATGGTCCTGTTTCCTAGCATACTTTGGAGGAATCAAGGCACTCCAATGTAACAAAAAGAGAATTTCCACCTGAAGGGAATATAGTATACGTTTGATAGATTGGAGCGCCTTGAGTCCTCCAAAGTATGCCACGAAACAGACCCAGATGAAAAAAAAAATAATGATATCCTGTGGCCTGGAATAGTTTGGAGGAATCATGTACTCCATATTTACCACCCATAACAATGTGCTATATAATATCCACTTAAAAAATCCATCTATGCCAATCAAACGTATAGTGTAATTGAGGTGTTATTAATTATACCTATAGATAATTAATACAGATATATATAGTTAAAAAAAAATATTATGGAGGAAAGGAAGTGTGAGGTGGATGGGAGGTGGGTGATGCAGCAGGTCGTGTGTGTGTGTGTGTGTGTGTGTGTGTGTGTGTGTGTGTGTGTGTGTGTGTGTCTCGGGGTTTCCACACAACCAACTCTCCTGCAGGATATGTTAGAATGCTTACACTCGCTTTCTTTTGCTATATATACTTTTTTATATTGTATCGTTGTCTGTATATACTCTGCGTGTGTTCTCTCCGTCAATATATTCTTCCTTATGTTCCCCGTTCCCTTCCTCGTTCTCTCTGTTTCAATTTATTATTCCTTATGTTCCCCGTTCTCTTCCTCCTTCCCTCACTTGCTCTCTCTCTGTGTGTTTCAGCCTCATTCCCCCCATCCCGCGTTAAGTAATCCTTCCCTGTACAGTGTCTCGTCTCCTTCCTTCCTTCTCATGCCTCTCCGCCCCGCTGCACCTGATCAAAGCCAGGAAATGCCTATATGGTACAGTACTACCCCCTGTCCCGTCCCATCCCATCCCGTCCGGTCTGCCTGCTGACCTTCCTGTGTCCTGCATGGAGATAAACCGCTCGAAAAACTGGATTTATCTGTTTTATCTGCTCTGCTCTTCTCTCTCTCAGTCCCAGTCTTTCTCTCATCACTTCAACTCGTATACCCCTATCGCCTACCTGCCTCCTGTATACTACATATGTTCACTTCATCTACTTAGAAGAGTGTAAACATTTCCGTGTTGTTGTCCCCTTGCCACACTGTATAGGAGAATTTTGTCAGGAGGTTAGTTTGGTGATTGAGTGGCTGACTGTGAGTGAAAGAATGCACAGGAGGGAAAGTGCATTGATGAGATATGAATCATTCTCCTACCCACCCTCAGTGTTGAAGTACAGGAATATTATTTACATGACCTTTCCCGTCCTGACCATTCTGTATATATAGCCAATTATTGAACCCCGTATAACTCCCCACGCACGTCATGGCACTCAGTAATTTGTTATGTAAAGTTCGATGATAATAATAATTACAGAATCTACACTAACGATATTCTAGCATAGGATGGATACTATACCCATGAAGACTCCACACACACACACCATGAATACAGCCCCTTCCTTCCCATCACACTCAGACGGGGAACATGTTGTGTGTTTACAGAAGAAGAACACCGACTTTCACTTTTACTCTCTATTCCCCTTCGTCCGTGGTGATGTATGGGTTTATTTTATTTTTTTCCCTCCCTCACGACCGACGCTACTACTTTTCCATCATTAAGTGTTGTTTTGTTTCTTTGTTTAAGGGGAGACTGATGACGGTGAGGTGGTGAGTTCTCTATACAATAATTATACGACCACGAGACAGGATTACCTCTTTGTAAAGATTTATGTAGCTATTATTATGTACAGCAATAATTATTAAACGTGTGTAGTAGATTGTAGACACACAACCCTTGCATGTAGACGTTACGTGCAACATACATACATACATATAATTTACGTGCAACATACATATAGTTTACGGTGTATGTTACAATACTTTCTCACTATAAGAATGTGGCACTGGAAGGAAAGTTTGGTAAGAGATCATGGGGTTCCTTACTCAGAGGTGCATGAATCAAAGTCGCCATTCACATACACATGCAAAAAGTTCTCCATATTTGTATTAATATATTTGTCTTTATTTCACCACCAGGTGCGACGGCTCTCATATTGATAGGGACGTGCACTGTGTTCCTCGTCTTCATCTGTTTCTTCTTCTTCCTGCAAAAGATCCGACAGCAGAGAATACAGAGGAAGGTGGTTGAGAAGGAAGGAGGAGATGTTGTCAAGTGAGTGTATTTATCACATCAAGGTGTTGGGACAAATATAAGGATTATATGTTTAACGTTTTATTTGTTTATGTATAATTCTGTCCTCAATCATTGGTATACAAGCATTATGAGAAGATGAATTAACTATTAGAACTGTTATACTTTGGTGGGATATATATTTTTTGTATTACATAAATATAATACTGTATTTATGGCATTCGAAATATAATAACAGAGCTCAACAGTACATATAATAAAATTAGTGCAGTTCCCCCCTGATATGTAGTTTTCTGTGGTGCATAAATCATTTAGTTTTCACGGGTAACATTTAAAGTGAATGGTAAACCTCCCATTACCCCCTCGTTCACCCTGGCAAGATTTGGTTCGTATACAATGTGTTTACCTTCCTCGCATTGGAATTAGGTTAAGGGGGTGTAGGTGAATTAGGGTTTGATTACATTCAATCTTGATGTTATCGTGTGTATCATATTCTCACCTCTCGTGTTCCCTTACAGACCCCAGACGACATACGAGGGACCCCATTCTCCACTGTCTCTCCTGCCGCCAGCACTCGTCCATGCCTTGGCTCTAGCATCACAGAGCTCCCACAAAGAAGAGGAAAACCCACCAACCTTCCTCACGTGAGTTAAAGTCTTTTACAGTGTTCATTTACAGAAGTGTATTGAACGAGGCTTCAGAAAATTAATATGTTATGTAGTAAGTAATTAAAAAGGAAGATATTAAATGTAGAGACTTAATTATGAAGTAGGTTATCTGTAATGATTATACTGGATGGGGCCAAGTAGTGTCTTAGTAAACGATGATTTGTTATATATTTTCCTCAGGATGGAGCCACCCTTCTCCAACAACAGTTTGGGCCGATTGTGGTTCTCGGTCTACTACGACTACCTCACTTCAAACCTCGTCCTCAAAGTGCTCCACGCCAGGTGAGGCCATGATGGGGGACACATGGGGTTTGTCAAGGGAAACATTATTGATGCTTAAGCCCATGATATTCTCCAGTGTTAGAATTATTGGATAAATGTGTACACGTTCAGTCTCATTGCATAATATTATACAGGAGGCTATGATAAGTTTCACTCTGGCAAAAGAAGGAGTTTGGTAAAGAAATTGTTATACGTATTGCACATAACCTTGGCACTGTCTGTGATGATGATGACATGTATTCAGATGAGTAAAATATGCATTACCTTGACTGAATGGAAAAGGAGTAACTTTTATTGTCGATTTTTCGCTTTTGCAGATCAAAGTAGCGAAACGTCGTCAATAAAAGCTTGTCATGTTGTGGTGTTCCTTATCCCTCTATTATATGTGTTCAGCATGTGTACTAATATTGACATGTGTGTACAGGTACCCCAAAGGACGAGGGTGGAGCAGTAACCCTGGGGAGGTGTGGGTGGAGGCGGTGGTGTTGTCGCCTCTCAACTCCGTCATGGCCACAGCTAACACAGGTACTCGTAGGGCCAGCTCAGCGCCAGTCTTCCAGCAGATCTTCAGATTCAAGGTTAGTTTTGGTATGAACGGGTGGAAGGAAGGTGAATTTGGTATAACCAGAGTGGGGCAGGGACGGGAGGAGGGATAATAAAATTTCAGACACTAGATGTTCATATTTATTGGTTGTGTCTCACTCAGGGGCAAGCATGAATAACTGAAAACAGTAAAAATGTCTAAGTTTTATTCTTGTAGCTTCCCTCATTTGAAATGCAAGGCAGAAACATAATATTATTTCTGAAAGGCTTTGTTTGTAGTGAGAGTAAAGTGTATTTATTAGTCGTGAACTATAACTGATGTGTAACCTGCAGGTGGATGACGTGGAAGTAACCCAGTACCTGCTGAGGCTGACCCTGTACGACCGCAGCCCTGACCAGCCTGGAGAAAAGGCGTCTGGGGCGGTGATCGTGCCCCTCTCTTCCCTCGACCTCTGCTCTCAGGAGACTCTTGCCAGGGACCTTCAGTGACGACGGGGAGAGATGTATGACTGAGTGTTGTCCGTGAAGGAGTCTGTGCTCGTGGCTACTGAAGTGGCGTAGTGACTGCCGTTGAAAATGATTATAATATAATATTGATGGTGGTTATCGTAAAGAGGATTGAAATGCTTTGCTCAAACAAAGTGGGTCAAGTGACTGTACAACTGTTGAAAAAAATGAGCACTGGATACTACAGGAAATATTAGAGCAATATATGCTCTTTAAAATCATGAGGGATGAATTTCGTCCCAACTGTGACCGTAACATAACATACATCTATCATTGGAGTAACGTAAACATCGTACCAGATTGATAGTACAGTTACGAGGCGATGGTACCACAAGGAATGGCTCAGCTCAGGAATTTGTGGTGTATGAAGGGGTGAACATTTTGCCCCAAGGATTCATACAAGTTTTGGTTTAGTACACTGAGCATTTAGAAGATGAGGCAAGCAGCCAGCCATATACAGAGATGGCAATGTTGTGTGGAGGTTTTGACACTGAATTGTGACTCGATGTATTTATATTTTACCGGTGCATTGTGAGGCTTTTGGGATTCTGTTGTGAAGTATTCCATCCCTATAAGTGAAAGTATTTCCTTTATTGTGATAAGAATTTGCGTAGCTAGTGTTGCCTTCCTCAGATGATGTGTTGTCTTTCAGTTTCTAGTTGTGTATACAATACTACACTAGTCGTTTAGGTTATGTAATATCCTGACCCGGTTATAGCTACAAGATATGAAAGGGTCAACAAAGTTTTTAAGTTAGAAATTAAAAAAAAAAATTGTGGGCTTTGCACTGATCAAGGAATATATTCACCAGCAAGTTGTAGCTTATGTGTTTAAAGCACCTCCAGTCAAGCCACAGGTAACTGGGAAATATAGAAAGTAAGGATTGTAATGTTTTAAGTAGAATAAGCGAACGCGATGTTTCAATAACAGGAAGCAAAGATATTGACAGTGGTCCCATGAGCATCGTTAATTATTTGTAAAATCGTGGTTGTGTTGCGGCAGTAATGTATTTCATAGTATTAAAGAGGCATTTGTAATTTTATGAGACTTGCAGTAAAATGGTGAATGAACACCAATGGGTTAGAATCCAAGGATGCACAATATTCGTTCAGTATGGAATTAATAATACATTAATGAAGTAGTTAAAGTATAATGTTATCAACATTCCAGTAGGGAAGGGTTTGTTTGTGTTGTCAGGTTTATTGGAGTAGGACACATGCGCAAGATAGTAAATAAAAAAAAAGCTATAAAGTTTGAGTAGGTTAAAAGAATAGAGGGAGTATATGGGACTACATGGTTAATATCGTGTTGAGTGGATCTGAAGGTGACCATTGTCTAAACATGGTAATGGTGTACCTGGTTTAAGTTTGTCATTATTTCTTGTATTGTTATCTTACATTAGTTTGGTACAATATTGGTTGGACTGTCTGTGGTCGTGAACAATAGTAAAGTCAGTCAAGTCTTTCTCAGTTTTGGTTTATAGGTTGTACAGTACAACCACTAAAGCAAGCCTTCTCATGCAATCCAAAGAGACTTGAAATATATAATATTGTGTGTGTATATAGCTTTTCAATAATTTAATGAAGATTTCCATATATTTAGGTTTTATTTATAATGAAGATAATTTTCAACTATGGTTGAATCAGAAGTAGTTTATGTATCAGTCACTAGTCGGGCTGACATGTACACAACTAAATATTCTCACTGTGCTAAGTGAGAGAAAAAACTATATATATAAAATATTTCATGCCAGTATTAGACTTGGGTGTGTGTATGATGATGTTATTGCACTATAAGGAGGTCAGTCGTTGCTTATCCATGTTCATTGAATATCACATGACAAAATAGTACAATACAGTTCGCCCTTTATGTTATCTCTTTGTAAGCAGTCACATAATACGGATCATAATCGGTAATACAAATTTGTAGAAAACATAAATATAACTAAGTAAAGAAAATCAATAATAATACACTTTGAGTAATGTAATATTATTATTTTGCAAGGTCGTGAGCAAGTTACTGTGTAATTATTACACAGTAATGAGTATAGTATATATAATAACTGCAATACAAATATCTTTTTAGAAGGATTTAGTTGGTGTAAACTGTGGTTGACCTCATTATTGCCAATATTAATAAAGTATGTTATGCACATTTTCACCTAAGGTTATGAATCTGATTAATAAAAAAATGTATATATACAAATTTGTAATGACACACATATGCACTACAATATCAACATGACATGCATATCTACCAATCTGTATCTTAATTAAGGTACGAATAGAAGTCATGTATATATGTTATACTATTTATTTATACTTATGCCATTAAAATCTCAAGACAATTTCATTTCTCCTTCCATCCACCTGTACTTCATAATTATATGTGGTTTCATTAGGACTGAATCCATGAACATCATCTCTTGCAAATCAACACCTTTATGGTAAATCTGAAGCAAGTGGAATAAAGGAGCCTTAATGCACTTCAAGATGGGTTCATGCATTGATATTCACTGCTTTGTCACTGGGATATTTGCACAAAATACAATTAACGTGTAATAGTATACAATAAATGAGCAAGTCAAAAAACTATTTCAAGTAATATTCTTGGCAGTATGTTTCAACACTACAGCTATCTCAACCACTGAAGTTTTAAATTAAGGGGACATTATTTTGTTGGTGAATACATTGTATCGTGTCTGATTGGTGTAAACAACAACAATCTCGACTTCAATGCATTTCTTCTTCTGTTGGCTGAAATTGATGAAGCTTCTGCTACAAAACACATTACATCCCCTGTAGTCTTTCACATGGGAGGATTCACTTATCTGGTGTAGTAGGGAGGATTCACTTATCTGGCGTAGTAGGGAGGATTCACTTACCTGGCGTAGTAGGGAGGATTCACTTACCTGGCGTAGTAGGGAGGATTCACTTACCTGGCGTAGTAGGGAGGATTCACTTATCTGGCGTAGTAGGGAGGATTCACTTATCTGGCGTAGTAGGGAGGATTCACTTATCTGGCGTAGTAGGGAGGATTCACTTATCTGGCGTAGTAGGGAGGATTCACTTATCTGGCGTAGTAGGGAGGATTCACTTATCTGGCGTAGTAGGGAGGATTCACTTATCTGGCGTAGTAGGGAGGATTCACTTATCTGGCGTAGTAGGGAGGATTCACTTATCTGGCGTAGTAGGGAGGATTCACTTATCTGGCGTAGTAGGGAGGATTCACTTATCTGGCGTAGTAGGGAGGATTCACTTATCTGGCATGAAAAAAAACAAATATACATATATATATATATATATATATATATATATATATATATGAATACATCAATCTATCCTTTGCTAACCTACTCATGCTTTAAGAAGACAAAAAGGTCTATGGAAAAGGGTTCATGAATAAGGTTAAAGGGGAGATTTTCTTGTTGCTAAATTGGAAGACTATTGGTTCCTCTTATCTATTTCAGAAAACAGACACCCTCAGTGGTACTAATATGCAATCTGTTACATGCCATACTTTGGAGGAATCATAGACCTACCAACTCACCAAAAAAATATCTTCCCTTAAAGTATCTGTTTATTAATTGACCTTGTGATCGTGTATGAAAATTGGAGGCTGCTGATTCCTCCTGCTTATGCCACGCAACATGCTACATCCATATAGGTGGTGTTTCGTGGCAATATTTGAAGGACTCTTCTATCTCCAATTTACTGAGGACATCACAGGGTTCCTTAACATAACTTTCTTACTGATTGACCGAGAGGTTTCATCAAGTAAAGTTAGGCTAACTCTAGAACAAATAAATGTTTAATGTGATTTTTACTTGTTTTATCCTTCAATGTAACTTCTAATGGGGAATTAAACAAGGTATTAAATGCACTGTACCACTTAAAATATAATTTTAATTTAAGTTAATTATAAAAAAAAAAAACAATTATCGATTATCCACAACAAACACTTTTCACATTTTTTTTTTTCTGTCGCTCTTCTTAAGGGTCAGTATACATTTGGTAAATTGAACTCCCTTGATTTCTCCAAACTATACCAGGAAACACGACCAGATTAACAAATATAATGGTCGTCTGTTGCTTGAAATACTTTGGAGCAATTAACTGCTCCAGATTGAACAGTACTACCTCCATAATGGAAAATTCTCTAGTTGTCAAATAGGAACGTTACGAATTCCTCCTGTGTATGCCAGAAAACAAACCCCCTCAATTGTTTATATAATAGGAGGTCTGTTTACTGGCATACTTTGGAGGAATCAATGACACTTCCCAATTCATCAACAACAACAGAATCAGCCCCTAAACTTGACCAGACTATGGGTGTGGATGGATGAATAGGTATGTGAGGTACACTCGTGGTCACAAATTATGTACCGATCCCCTGGCAAAATGAATCGCAAACAGCCTAGCCTAGTTTTTAAGGTTCGAACAATGGTGCGTCTCCCTACAACACACAGTAGTTCGAATCATTAAATAAACCTCGGATACTTGCAATTTATCATGCCAAGAGATCAATCAGGACAATTTGTGACCGTGAGTGTAAAGGACAGTAGCTTCAAGGTTGGGTTTCAGAGTCTTACTTTAAGTTAGGCTTTATGGAGTTTGCGCAGAGGAGGCTTCAGGGGATAGTAAAATGTTGGTAAAAAATCTGGAGTAATTGATTCCTCAAAACTATTCCAAGCAACAGGGCACCATTATTTTTTGCCAATCTGATCCTGTTTCCGACACACTTTGCAGGAATCGAGACACTCTAAACCAAAGGTGTATTATTACCCCCTAAACTAAAGGTACCCTGTCATGTATAGTCACAATTTTGGAGGTTAGCGAATCCTTCAATTATTGCCACCAAACACCAACTATATAGATGGGCATGTTTCGTGACATGATCAGGAGGAATCAAAAGCCACCAAATCTCATATACGATTACAGGGTCCTTAATTCCTTTCTAATTATGATTATAATGACATTTTCGGTCTGTGTTCTTATGCAACTTCTTTATCTACCTTTAGTACAAAGACCAACACTAACAGGAACATTTTTCTACTATAGGCCATCAAGTTACGTTACATAAATTGATACTGATACGGTTGTAAGGTTTGCTTGAGTTAGGGCATATTAAACGTTTTCTCTCATCTCCGTTGACTTGAGAAAACGAGGCAGGAGTAACTTGTTTATTTTTTTAGGAGGGACTTACACATAAAATAGGTATATTGTTCACACTATTCTCTTCATCTACATTGTAATATATTTATGGAGTATTATATGATTATTGCAGCGTGGCTCTCAAATGACAATACTGACTAAACCAGGTATTCTTAGGGGAGATTCTCTTGTTGGTTTAATTGAAATGCAACTTCATGATTCCTCCTAACACTGCCTAAATACCTCAGCCTAATTAATTAACCTTCTTTACACTTCGTTCATGAAATGTTTCTTATTCATACCGCTAGTTCCTTCGGTTTAATATACAAGCAAGCAAATTTTCTTAACCATGGGCTAATTACAAATAAATATAAAAAATAAACTTACTTGGCAAATCGATGGCTTTTGGCTGACCAGTTGTTCCTCTTCACCTTAACTTCCCACAGTTTCCTTCTTGCCGAGTCCCTGGGGAAGGTAAACAGATGCATACCAGGCCCATCTTTGTTGTTACACTCCACTGCAGCACAACCTCCTACAAATATAATAACAATATGGCCAAATTAGCAACACAATACCAGCCGTAAACGTATATATCAGTAGGATTTGTCACTATACAGTTCGGCATTCGGTAATTTCGATTAGGCTTAGGAAAGTTTTCAAGGAACATTTATGTGTTGAGTTGAAAACCGACTAAAAAATATCTTTCCTGGTTTATCTAAAGAAGATATTTCATAAATATAACAACATTCTACTTAGTACAAGAGTTAGGAACATTTCTAATTATGTATATAATATTTTACCATTCCTCTGGTACGCATTATTTCTATTTATATACTGGCTTCACCTCTGGTTAGGTAGGTCAAGGGGAGAGTATACTTTTGACTGATTGGAGTACCTTAATTCCTCCAAAGTATGCCAGGAAACAGACCCAAATGAAGAAAAATAATGGTATCCTGTTGCCTGGAATAGTTTGGAGGAATCATAATCTCCAAAAATGTCAAAACTATACGCTCCCCTTAAACTTAGATGGCAAAGAGCTATGGGTCAAGCCACTAAACAAATCGTAATAATGACTCCTGTACTGAGTTACACGTCATGACAGACTATACCCACCGGTAGTGTGGGAAGGGAATTATGGCCACGACTGTACACTCAATATTTATAAATCAACACTAACCTTTAGTACTATACATCTTCTATAACTTAACACACACACACTTAAGCAACACACACACACTTAAACCAGAGTTATTATATACCTCAAAGAGTCTCCGGAAAACAACCACAACCAATCCCAGAAAAAATTATTATTAAAAAAAAAAAAAAAAAAATCATAAATAGTTGGGAAATTCGTATTCGGGCATATCAAAGTAACGATATGCTACTTCAGAACAACTTTGTGGTGACCCTTATGCTCCCTAGGAACTCTTGGGCCCCCCCACGGGGCCCCCGAAGGGACCCCAACGGGGGGCCATAACAGAGTCCTTTAGGAACTGGCAGGGTTGTACTTCCCCCTTAGTCCCACACCAAGGAGGAGGGGGATCACATCTCACCAACACAGCAACACACACACATATACACATAGTCTGCACGCTGAAAGACTCACCTTCCATACTGGTTGGTGTGTGTATACATAAGTGTGTTAACAGTGTGGTAATGATGAGGAGCCCCACACCAGTACACCAGTCCGCACGATGCTGGACCATCCACCCCGGTATATTGGGTTGGTGTGTACTGGTGCATTGACCTCATCACCCGTCCTCCAGGCACACCTGTAATGACAAAGAACTCTTAAAATGACAACTCTTAATATGACATCAAATTAATAATACTGTATGCTTCTTTATCAAAACATTCACCTTTATTCCCTTCCCATTCTATTAATATGCTTCTTTATCAAAATATTCACTTCTATTCCCTTTCCATTCCATTTCTCCAAATCTTTCACATTTTATGGTTTTACTACGTCAAGGTGTTAATGTGCAAAGTACAGTGTTGGTATATCTGGAGCAAATAATTCCTCCAAACTATTCCAAGCAACAGAACATCATTTGTTTTTTCATGCGGTCCTGTTTCCAGACATATACTTTGGAGGAATCAAGTCACTCCAATGTACCAAAAGTTAATTATCCCCTTAATCTAGTATATATGTGTTAAATATAACATACACCATTTAGAGACCATTAACATTTTTTCACCTTTATATCCCTATCTTATTGATTGATTCTTGCCTTTTTCTCCATCACTTACAGTACGTCAAATACAAAAATATTTAATTAAACCCATTTCTATCACATTCATTACGTCAATAGCAATTATTTTTACTGCATATTCTTTAAACAACAACACATTTGATGAATCTTTTTTACATGAACCTCTAATTCCCTTGTATACTATTAAATTAATTTCCCCTCTTGTGTGTGTGTGTGTGTGTGTGTGTGTGTGTGTGAGTGTGAGTGTGTGAGTGTGTGTGAGTGTGTGTGAGTGTGTGAGTGTGTGTGTATGTGAGTGTGTGAGTGTGTGTGTATGTGAGTGTGTGTGTATGTGAGTGTGTGTGTGTGTGAGTGTGTGTGTGTGTGTGTGTGTGTGTGTGTGTGAGAGAGAGTGTGTGTGAGTGTGTGTGTGTGTGTGTGTGCGCGAGAGAAATATATTTTGATCTACTCACCGAAGCCACGTGTGTGAAGCAGCAGAGTTCCAAATCCCTTTACTGCACGACTCCCAACACCTTATCACACTTCACGCCTGACAATAATAAAAAAAAACATGTATTAATATTTCACTCCACTACAATATTTCTCCGTAAATTAATATATATTTCATTTCCTTAACTAATTTGTATTTTCGGGAACAATCCAGTTTAGAAACTATATTAATGCAAATAAATGAATAACTTCATTACTGTTACAACAATCTAGATGGGAAGTTACCAACAATTTTTTTTTTTTTTTTACAAACATTGTATCCTAAAACCAAGGGTAACACATGAACATAATTATGAGAGATAGTTACCTGAATACAATGTAGGAACGACACAACACTGGCTGCTTCTTCACGAGTCCAGTACAAGGTTGGACACATGAAAAACAGACATCACCAGTAGCATGCCGCCGCCGCCGCCATCACCACCACCACCACTAGGAGGACACCACTAGGAGAATACCATCACCATCACCACTAGGACCATCACCACTAGGACCATCACCACTAGGACCATCACCACAGCACAATAAACCATCAAGACATTCCTGAAACACATTAAACAAATTAATATGCCTTTGACCTCTTCATTTCATCACAACAATACACTATATAAAATATTAAGGACATTATAGTTTTGGTAAATTTGGAGCAACTGATTCCTCCAAACCATTCCAAGCAATAGACCACTATTTTTTTTTTTCATCTAGTTCTATTTCACGACATACTTTGGAGGAATCAACACGCTCCAATTCACCAAAACTGTATTAGCCTACCCCCTAAATAAAAAAAATAAAAAATCCACACAAAAGGCAAAACACGACGACCAAATACCATTACCAATTTTGTGAGTGGGTTGTGGATAAAAGTGTCCAGTGGCTGCCGGGGACTGGTCTGGTTAAAGGCGACAGTATTTCATCGAGTTGTCCGTGCCAGTAGTGTTTTTACCTCTCGTGCATGTGGAAAGGGCTTAAAAGAGAACACATCAAGTCTGAAATGGTATTATCCAAAGACATATGGAGACCATTAATTATATCAACAACTATCAAACACCAGGGAATAATTTGCCACTATAAACAACTTCAAAACTGGAAGAGTTAAGCAGATAAAGGGGAAAAATTATTTTAAAAAGGGCTAGCATCAGCCCTGAACTACCCTATGTCACTACACATATATAAATAATTTCATAGGAATTGGGGAGACGAGCTAAAATATGTCAACATTAATTATATGAATTAGTTAGAGGGGGGGGGGGGGGAGATGAACCACACAAATCTATACATCAGCTAAAATTATAACAATTAATATGGGAATGGAACTTCAAACGTATGATTAAGAAAAAACATGGAAGCGTTTGTTAATGGTATCAAAACTAGACACATGTAATATGAAGGTAGTCACATTTGAATAATTTAATAAAGAGACTTCTGGTTTTCTGGTTCATGATTCTTTTTCAGTTTTTGTGTAAGTATTTTACAGCGTTTAGTGCTTTTTGATAACCACTGAATACAAGTTTTGTTTGAAGATAACTGCGAGCTCTGCGCTGTTTATTTTGTAGCAAATCTTTTCTAATTTGCGATTTTTTTTCTTAGTATTGCTGGGACTATAAATATACAGGGACTATAAATATACCTGTCTCTCTGTAAGACACTCATTCCTTTGAGAATGGCTTTGAGAGAAAGCCGAAACGTCAGGCCAATAAACTCACTTGGTAATTTGCTTTTCCATCTCCCCAGCAATACTAAGAAAATTCGCAAATTACAAAAGATTTGCTACAAAATAAACAGCGCAGAGCTCGCAGTTATCTTCAACAAAACTTGTATTAAAGAGGGTTTCCTTCCCAAATATACTGATCTACGACTGCATAACCACAGTGCTAGAAGAGCTCCAGCTACAGCAGCCTTCAGGAGAACCCTTATCCTTAGGCAACTCAAGGAGAAGCAACAGGAGTTGCTTACACTCAAAGAAGAGCATCATGTTTTTCGTACTCAATTGTTTACACTGCAGGAGCACGATGCAAGACAAAACATTGAGGCAACACTTAAGGAATTGACGGATAGGGATTACAACCGTCAGGCTGCTACCATTCAACGTAAACTTGTACGTTGTAACGGCGGCTTTCTTCGCATCCCAAAAAAGAAAGATTGTTCTTGCACCAATCTGACAGACTACCAACCTACACTATTCACACTTAAAACACCACTTTAATAATCATTCCTAGTCATTTTTCCACGTTTTGTAACAAATCTGCACCAGTGAACTTTCAAGTTGGTTTAATATCTGAATAAACTAATAAAAAAAAAGGAACTACAATACAGGTAAAAGAAAAGACTTTACCATGGGGGCTGGGGGCGGGGGGGGGGGGGGTAAACCATTAACTGAGGGTACAAGGGCCGTCCAGGTTTTTCTTTTGTGTGATGGCCGTCTGTGTTTCCTTCATTTGAACAAACTAACCATCAGTTCACTGGCATCGCTGATTTCCACTTCGATTCAACAGTAGTACTTACGTAGGTCAATGTGTTATTGTAGCGATGGTTGAATTAAGTTTTTACTTTTCACTATACGCCACTTTGAAGCACCATTTTTCATCACAAATTTGATGGATACATTTACGACACTTCTGGTAGCACTTCGATTTTGTTCGCTTTCTAGTTTTTTGTTTACTCGAACCAGAAATTTTGAAACAATGAGTTTATTTGAATCGCCAACGAACAATTAGAATACCACTAAGTAATCCAAGTGCTAATGGTATATATACTTTCTAAAGCAGGCCTCCAAATAAATCAACATTCTACTGTACATTGATAACAGAAGCAAACTTGACATGATTGCAGAAAAAAAAAAAAAAAAAAAAAAATCTCGTCACCCGTTAATTCACTGCGATAGCAATAGCTTTACCATCTCCGTGTAGTCATGGGTGGCAAATTTCCAGTTCCTCACTCGCTCACCGATGTCCCAGGATATTAAGAGTTTATACACGTACCCATGAATACTAGATTTGGAAAAGTTACATATTTCCGCCAACAGATGACCAGCCTCTCCTCGACCCAGGCCAGGCAGCAGTCACCTTCCTTCTCAATAACCATCCACGGTCCACCTTACAGAGCGACATTGGTTGGTAATAATGTGCAAACTTTCTGGACCCAATAGTCTAAAAACTCCATAGATTATCAATCATGCCTGCGCAAACTAGGTGCATGGTTGTACAGGCATAACCGTGGTGTGTGGGTGTGATTGATGGTTTGCACAAATGACGACCATATCCAACAACCTTTTGGTCAATCACACGCTTGTACAGCGAGGCATAATAATGTGTTGTGACTGCTCGGTATTCTTGCTAGTGTGTGGCAAATTTAAATGATTGCACAGTCACCTAGTTTGCGTAGACATGAATGATAGTATATGGAGGCCTTAAGAACATTGAGGCACACACACATACACACGAGGCGACGCTGCGACTGCATAATTATGAAACCCAGACAGTGGCTATATTCACACACTTTCCCAATGCTTTGTCGAGAGCCGGAACTACTATTGTTGCTCCCATCCAGAGGGGTATAATTATGTTCCTCGCCTCTGATAAGCCAGGGATTAGTAAGAACTGTTGCTTATGACTGTACTGTTTAAATACGTAGCCGGTGGTAGCGTCCCGTAAGTAAATAGAGATAAAAATATTCCAGCCAATCACAAATGCAATACAATCGCTTAAAATATTAATACTTCGATAACAATCATCTTCCCGTACGGAATACAAACCACTGTATATAGCACGGTATAGGAGAGTGACACACACACACGATGAACACACAACACAGACTGAAGGCCGGCAAGAATTCTAGGACCTTCATCACCTCGGCTGCTTCGAGCAAGAATTCTATTACTGGGAGAAGGATCGGTCACTCATATGGTCGTCGCCGTACAGTAGAGCCACCTAGCGGCGAAAAGTAAATACTAAAAACCTCCATACTGCAAATTGGGTTGTTGTGCTGGCTAAACTGTCGTGTGTGTGTGTGACTGATGGTTGCGCAAAGGACTGAACCATATCCAACAAGATTTTCGTCACTCACACGCTTGGGGTTCACTCGCAATCCAAAATTTGTATCCAGGTCTTGTTGAAGTTTGGATTCCTTTGACATACGAGTGAACCAATTACAACACTTATCGTCCGTGGTTCATATTAGTTTGAGCTCGCCTAATACTCGATCAGGCTATTCGAAGCAAGTCTATATAGTATCTGCAACAGGCCTTCTGGAAACTCATTGTATGTAATCAATTATTTTTGGTCTATGAAATTGTAATTAAACCTATAAGTATTCTTCACGTTTTTTCTCATCCCGAATTATTCTTGGCCTTCCAGTAACACCCAGATATTAACAGTCTTATCCAATCAAGTTCAAAAAGCACTCGATAAGCCTGGCCAAAAATAAATGAAACTTTGAACGAATCTTTGACAACCAATTTTCAGACGATATCACCGGGATTCTTGAGTATTGTTCACATCACGTCAACCATCCAGTTTCTACCTGAAGGAATCAAACATTTTATTTATATAAGTATGGTAAAATGATACTAAAATTAATGTAGAACAACTGATTACTCCAAACTATCCCAAGCAACAGGAACACCATTATTTGATTCTGTTAATAATAATAATGGTCCTGTTTTCTGGCATATTTTAGAAGGATAAAATAATGTGCTCTAAGGAATGTACAGTCACTACACATAGTCCTAACTCAACTATATATAGAACCTTACTATATTATACAACCACACTGTATAAACAACCATACTATTATAATATTATACAACCATACTGAACTATAACAACTACAATATATATTCACAACTATTACTATAAACACAACTATAACTATATACAATACTAGTGTAATCAATGGTCTTTTTTTTTTTTGTTAGTCTCGTATGATAAGTTTTACATAAATATCTGCAACATTCATCACTCATATAACTCTCCACACTCTCCCTTCCTCTCCTCCTCTCCTCCAAGTGAGCTGCTCGTTCCTCTCCACACTCTCCCTTAAATTCCTCGGCTACTTCAAACTTCACAGTGCACTTGCAAACTCATATGTCTTAGACTGTTGCAACTACTTACCTTGCAGCAGCGTCGAGCGATAGATAGATGCACCCAACTCAATCCATTTTTTTTTTTCTGTTTTGTATTTTTTTGTCTATCATTATGTCTTCTCTGTCATTTTGTCTGTCTTTTTTGTCTGTAATTTTGTCTGTCATTTTGTCTGCCTGTCTGTCTGTGTTATCAAGATAATTCAAGTTCGTATGGTCAATGTTTTCACAAATGTCTCTAATATGGATTTAATTAAGGAGATTAATAAGGTCGGAATGGGAGAATTAACAGCAACAAAGCAGGTTCATGTGGCCACAAATATAAACACTATATGGATACATAATAATCTATCACCAAATTTGTAAGGGAAGGAAAGGACAAGGAAGGGAAGGAAAGGGAAGGAAAGGAGAGTGAAAATGAACGAAGGAAAGGACAGGGAAGGGAAGGGAAGGGAAGGGAAGGAGAGTGAAAATGAACGAAGGAAAGGACAGGGAAGGGAAGGGAAGGGAAAGATGAACAGACAAAGTATATATGGTAGGATTAAAGAAGGAATGAACTAGCTAGCTGTCTGTCCCATGTCGCCACAACCTGCTCCATCTTCTCTTCATTAATTAACACCACAAGGACATCATTCTTTTACCCTGGCAGCGGGAACCACACCTCAACATGGCGTGTGAGGGACGAGAGAGAGAGAGAGAGAGAGTGTGTGTGAAAGAGAAAGGGAGGGAGAGAAGAAAGAACAGTGTTTTTTTTTATCCCACGCGTGTAAAAAAAAGATAATATGTTCCTGCACGTGTGGCTGAAAACAAAAAAACTATACCCAAAGGAAAAATGGTACGATGGAAAAATATAAATGGTATGAAGAAAAGGATGTCACACACACACACTCAGCACCAAGGAACGCCCCTCGTCTCCCCCCAAAAAATGCAGACGAGGCGCCATCTTGTGTTACGAGGGAAGATCCTGATCGTTTATTTTGTTAATGGCGCCCAATTGAAATTTTTAATAGCCAATTTAATCCTCTCCATCAGCGAGATACGTGACGCTGATTACGCCTCGACCTCGATAAGTCGTCCCCATCTCCCCCAAAGCTCATCTCCATTATTTATCCAGTTCACCTATACAAGAAATTTCGCCACACTTTCCATTACCACTTCCTTCCATTCCTAGACGGACCGAGGAACACCTAACCTTAGACACCACCAACGCTTTAATTAAGGAAAGGGAAGGAATCAGACGTGTGTGTATGTGTGTGTGTGTGTCAGATGAAGAGTATGAGAAAGTTTAACCACCGAGATGACAAGAGAGACAGCCAGCCAGCCAGACCGACTTTGAGTGTGCAGTGCCGGAATCAATTTGGGATTTGTTTGCCGACCATTGTCACTTGACGGGAAAAATAGACGTGTGTTTTTCAATCCAGACCTTTACCGAGTGTGAAGGACCCGCCGGGGTGGATGGTAGGCTCCGGGTGAAGATGGTGGTGATGGTGATGATGTTGGTGATGTTGGTGATACGGGTGTATCTTACTTGGGATGAGGGTAAATATTGCCATAAAAAAAATAGGTACAGCCATGGGTGATAGTGGTGGACCAGGATCCATTACTTATAAAGGAGTGTTGGAGAGCAACTAAACAGAGTTCGAACAAGTAAATTTTCCAAACCATTCTCAACGTTGAGAGAGGTAAACTATATACAAGAAACATGAAGGAAAAGGGGAAGCATGGGGAGGAGTGGGTTGGGGCGAGAAGGACGAGGGGCGGTGGGTGTGAGTGGGAGAGTGAGTGGTGTGTGGGTGTGTGTGGAAGTGGTGTGTTTGTGTATGGAAGTGGTGTGTTGGTGTGAAAGTGATGTGTGTGTGTGGAAATGGTGTGCTGGTGTGGAAATGATGTGTTGGTGTGTGTGTTTGTGTATAGGTGGAAGCGGTAGAAGTGATTTTGTGTTTGTGAAAGTGGTGTGCGTGTGTATGCGTGTTTCTGTTTTTTCTTTATTTGTACTCATGCCAGCCGGCTCTCCGTGGACCCATCACTATAAACGAGTGTGTGAACTGGACAGGATTACTACAACAACAACAACAACAACAACAATGTCTCACCGATAGAGTTTGTACCTGCGAAAATGTGACGTCAAAAAAAATAACAATGTCCACGGATAAAGAACGCCATAATAAAAGCTGGGGAAACATATCCCTCTGAACGCGAACAAACAGACCATCAAAACGCGAAGAAGATGGATGTATCTATGCCCCTTTAAACGCCAATAAAATTATCCTTTAAACGTGAATAAAATTATCCTTTAAACGTGAAAAAAGTATCCTTCTAAACGCGAACCAAATGCGCCTTTTAAAAGCGAAAAAAAATGAGCCCTCCAAAAGTGAATAACACATCCCTCTCTACCTTAACCACAAACACATCAAGGCGGCCGAGATGAACAACCCGCTTTGGGGAGGAGCTAGTGGGGAGGGAAAGAAGAGAGAGGTAAGGGGGGAAGAGGGAGGGAGGGAAAGAGGAAGGAGGGGGGGAAGGGAAGAGAGAGGAAAGGGGGAAGGGGTGAAGATGAGAGAGGAAAGTGGGAGGGGGAAAAAGAGGAAAGAGGAAAGGTAAAGCGGAAGGAGGGAAAGAGATAAGGGAGAGGTAAGAGGGGAAGAAGAAGAAAGAGGTAAGAGGGGAAGAAGAAGAAAGAGGCAAGAGGGGAAGAAGAAGAAAAAGGCAAGAGGGAAAAAGAAGAAAGAGTAAGGGGGAAAGAAAAAGAGAGGTAAGGGTGAGGGGGGAGGGGTGTAAAGGGAGAGGAGAAGAAGAGAGAGAGAAGTAAGGGGGGAGAGAGGGAGGTAGGAAAGGAGGGGAGAGGGAGTGAATGATTTTAACCTCCTCAGTGGTAGTGGTAATTTCCTCTTTACCAACACCTACTGTACCTCCTCCTCCACACCTTGGTAGTCGCCTCGGGGTGGCCTTTCCTGACGACTGGTTACATCGCCCACCCAAACAGAAAACCGCATTTCAGATCACTTCTCTCATCTCATTTGGTCGAGGCTGGGGGACAAATTCAACAAGGTGTGTGTGTGTGTGTGTGTGTGTGTGTATGTGTGTGTGTGTGTGTGTATGTGTGTGTGTGTGTGTATGTGTGTGTGTGTGTGTATGTGTGTGTGTGTGTGTGTGTGTGTGTGTGTGTGTGTGTGTGTGTGTGTGTGTAATAATAATAATGATTCGCTTTCTTGGTGGTGTGTATGTGTGTGTGTGTGTGTGTGTGTGTGTGTGATTATGATTCTTCAAGTCTGTGAGTGTCGGAGGTGTTCAGAGAGAGAGAGAGAGAGAGAGAGAGAGAGAGAGAGAGAGAGAGAGAGAGAGAGAGAGCAGTAAAACCTGACTGAGGTAAAATTTCATAATGCAAAGTAAAAATTAAACATTACAAAATTAAATTCGGCCCAAATTTTCCCTTCCTTCTCTATCAACAATATATTATCTCATCTCTCTCTCTCTCTCTCTCTCTCTCTCTCTCCTCTCTCTCTCTCTCTCTCTCTCTCTCTCTCTCTCTCTCTCTCTCTCTCTCCTTACATTACATTCACTCCTCTTCCTTTTCCTGTAACACTTTCTTCCTTCCCTCCTTCATTAGCTTCTCACTCCCTCCCTCCCTCCCTCTTTACTACATCTCCTTCCTTCCTTCCTTCCTTCCTTCCTTCCCCGGCTCCTTTCTCCCTCCTTCCGTCCCTCCATCTGATCCCTCCTTTTCCTATAGTGCTCTTTCTCACTCTCTCACACACACACACTCTCTCTCTCACTCTCTCTCTCTCCTTTTCCTATAGTGCGCTCACTCAATCTCTCAATCTCTCTCTCTCTCATCCTCACACACTCTCTCCCTCACTGCTTTCACACCCCAAAACTCCCAACTCTTGATATTTTCATTAAAACTTTAATAGCCAGGGACACTCATAATGCCACTCCCCTGGAATCGAACCCCCGCTCATCTCATCTCATCTCATCGCTGGGTTGAGGTGCCTACGTCTGCCACCTCCCACAATGCCCCGTTTCACACCAAGTTTTGTGATAAGTAACTTTTTTTCTGTGAGCTCCATCATCAGTGGTTATCAGGAAATATTCTATATACCTCTTGTCATATATATATCAAATACCTTGTGGAAGTGGACAATTATTATTTTTTTTTTTTTCATGTGTGTGTGTGTGTGTGTGTGTGTGTGTGTATGTGGACAGGCTTAGTGGGGGGGGAGGGGTTAAGTGGGTGCGGGAATAGGGGACAGGCTTTCTACCCACCCCAAGTCTGTCCCCCTATTCCCGCACCCCCTTAACATAATCAAAGCTGTGTTGTTGTTGTTGTTGTTGTTGTGTGAAGGATATTATATTATATTATATTTATTCCCCGTGTGTAGCAAGAAACGTTTGGAAATAATAATAATAATAATAATAAGAGAGTTGTATAGTCATATAACTCTTATATATAGATAAATACATGGAAATATTACGATTATATTTTGTCATATTATTGTTTTCAGCCAGAAACCTCACACACACACACACACACACACACACACACACACACACATGTTTTTTTGGTGCCTCTCACAGCTAATGGCAAACTTTGGACACCGGAGGAACGAAGTGACAAAAGATTCCTTCCAAACACGAGTGACGCATTAACGAGTGACGCCTCAACCAACCACCAAACCACTTGTGATGATGACCCTTAAGGAGGTAAACGAGTCCTTCAAATATTGCCACGAAACACCACCTCTATGGAAGGAGTGTGTTTCATGGCATAGTCAGGAGGAATCAGAAGCCTCCACCAATGCTCATATACACGATCACAGGGTCCTTAAGGAGGTAATACACGTTTGGTACATTGGAGGACCTTGACTCCTCCAAAATATGCCAGGAAATAGAACCAAATGAACAAAAATATAGGTGGACTATGTTGCCTGGAATAGTTTGGAGGAATCAGTTGCTCCAGATTTACCAAAACTGTAATCTCACCCAATATGGGGAAATAATTTTATGTTGGAGAAGTGAATGGAAAAGGATTCCACCAGTTAATGCCAAGAAACAAGTATTCAATAAATATAATCCTCCCTTTAACAGCCTATAAAATAATGAATACTACTATCAGTAGTTCTTCATTTGTAGCCTTGTTCCATTCGCCCATCAATCTGTTCCGACTTAACGTTTCCCTAATTGATGAAACACAAACGATAATAACAATAAGAAGACACATCATCAAATTTTCAGCATGGAAGACCCGCCCGATCTGACTGCCTCTGCCCCATCCATCAATGTATTGAAGGAGAGACCCACCAACCAACCAGGGAAGGAGGAGAAGGAAGGCGCCATTCCATGTGCCAGAGGAAGGCGGAGAGAACAATGAGGTGCACATCAAGACGGCCTGGTGACTGGTGGGACGCGGCATCACTGGTCCACCCCCATTGTTCTCACACAATGGCCGCATGCACCCCGATACACTCACTCACACCAACCGTACTCACTCGCTCTCTCACACCACTACCACCCACACCCATACTTACTCGCTCACACCATTACCACCACCTGTACTCACTCGCTCACACCACTACTACCACCACTTGTACTTACTCACTCACTCACACCAACCGTACTCACTCGCTCACACCACCACCACCCGTACTCACTAACACCACTACCACCACCACTCACACTCACTCACACCACCTATACCAACACCACCACCCACTCACATCACTACCAACACCACCACCACCACCCAATTTCTTCTCTCAATGTCAACACAAGATGGTCAGTCAGTCAGTCAATCTTAGCATCCCATAATCCACTCATACACTCCCACATTGGCTTGGCTATATATAAAGTGTACAGTAACAGGCTCTTATAAAATATAGGTAGGTTCGGTCTTCTCTCAGTCTTGTTTGGTCAGAATCTACTCACTCACTCCCACGCTGACTAGATGTATGTACAGTAAGAGGCTCGTGGGTAGGTCCATGTTTACCATTCTCCACGCTTCATTACTCCCGGCTTGCTGTCTGCTTCTCCTTAGGGGGTCCATACACACACACACGCACACGTACACTCAGGCCACTCCCTACACCCCACTCTGCATGCCCACAATATTATACCCCAACCCCTCACACCCCCTTCCCTGTCTGCCCACAATATTATACCCCAACCCCTCACACCCTTCTCTTCCCACACCATTTTATTTCAACCCCTCACACCCATCCCTCTATACCCACACCATTATACCCTAACCCTCTGGTATCAAGTGAGTTAACATGTACACTTGAAGGCATAAGTATATTCCCATCGGGTTAATGTGTAAGGTATAAGTAAGGAATAAATTACTTCCCTTTAATATTACTGCATTTCTATCCTGGCGAAAATTCCCGATTCCCTTATGTGAGCTTGGATACAATTCTCGTGTACGTTCTAGTGTTTATGAGTCTTCATCACTTACGTTGGTCATTTGTACAGTATTGTAGCCAAGGTCTAAAAAGTACTTATTAGACCTTGATTGTAGCTGTGAAATTGTATACAATGTTTATGATCACAATAAATAGACCTCTGAAAACAACTACAGTATAGCTTCACCCCAACACACACACAAACACACACACTCTCACTCTCTCTCTCTCTCTCTCTCTCTCTCTCTCTCTCTCTCTCTCTCTCGAAGAACATAACTTACGACAAACGAGAGAAAAAGTGATAACACACAACAAAAAGGTGAACACTGGATAACACTGAAGTCTCCAAAACACACGACGAAACAACCCCCACCATCACCACCACCCACCCACCCATCCCGTCTTACCAGTGGACAACCCCCCCAGCGGCCATGTCACGCCCCCTGTAGATGACGTCACACCCCCTGCTGGTGACGTCACACATGTTTTCCTTCTCACACACCAGGGGGCCGCTGCCTCCACGCCCTCGTTTGTTCCGCTGATTTGTTGTGGGACGAACACCAACAACGCCCATCCATGTACAGTCGGCGGCAAAAGTCCTGTCGCCTCACTTGCTTCACTGAGGCACGCGATGTTCATAGATTCGAGATTATTAGGTGTAGAAAACGTGTGTATTTCTCGAGTCCATGAATTCTGTGTGTCTCGTTGAAGCAGGTTAGGCGACAGGACTTTTGCCGCCGACTGTACACCACCACCACCAACACTATTTCTTTTCAATCAGGTTATTATTCTGTTTAATCTGAGCCAACTTCAACAGTAATGCATGTAGGTGTGGAGGATAATACTTAAAGGACCCCAGTGATGTAGTTTGAAAATTGGAGGAAAATGAGTCCTTTAAATGTTGCCACGAAACACACACACACACACCTATATGGAAGGAGCTTGTTTCGTGGCATAGTCAGGAGGAATCAGAAGCCTCCACTTTTCATACACGATCACAGGGTCCTTAATATGGGAAGAACCACCCAGGATATAAATAATGTCAGTGTCACTATAATTCCATTACTAAATTCAAGTGTAACAATACGAAAAACATCAGGGATAAAACGGTGTAAGTTAAAGATAAATGTCAGAGGTTCGATATCTTTGGAGTGGAAATAAATTATAGAGGAAACATACATAATTATATACAGTACATACAATTGTCAAAACATGTCGTTACGTTTACCATAACAGCTTGGGTCACATGCCGCAGGAGGAGGAGAAGCAGAGGAGTGATAAATAGAAAACTCTGAATGCATAACAACGATACGAGAGAGTGAGAGATAAATACGAAATTGAGAGTGAGAGATAAAGACATTACGAGTGCTTTAGGGGGTTAATAATTATTCACTTTTGTTACATTGGAGTGCCTTGATTCCTCCAAAGTACGTACGGTATGCCAAGAAACAAGACCAGATGAACACAACTAATACATGGTGTTCTGTTGCTTGGAATAGTTTGGAGGAATCATGCAGTTACTCTACATTTACCAACACATGTACAGTATTTCCTCCTTAATTATTATAGACTATAGCGAAAACCTTGAGCCAAAACCTCTTCCCTATATATACTTACAATCCATATCATATATCTGCACAACATTTACCGAGAAAGTCAAATAAATAAATAAATAAAAGAAAAAATTACAGGAGGGAGTGAGTCGCTCGGTCCATTATCACCTGCATGGTTAAAAAAATAAATGGGGTATTTATTATACAGCAGTGATGGAAAACTCTGTGAAAAGTATATAAGAAAAAAGTAGGAGCCTGTATTCACCAAGAGGCATCAAAGTCCTCCTCCAATCCTAGCCAGCCTCTACTCGTCGAATCTCTCTCTCTCTCTCTCTCTCTCTCTCTCTCTCTCTCTCTCTCTCTCTCACACACACACACACACAACACACACACACACACACACACACAAACCCCCCCTCCCCACACAGACACACACAAGCACAGGAGAATACAAAAAATATAAAAAAAGGAGGGGCCATTCAATCTTTCTTTAACATATCCCCGTGTCTGGCCATGGATGAAGGAGGTATAGGGTCGACGTCGGGGCTACCAGCGTTAAAATTCCCTCAGGTCGTCTCCCCCCTGGCATCCAGAATCAAGGACGTATTCTTGGGTTAAAGAAAAAATCAGTACTGCCAAGATCTTCACCGGGCAGCCAGCAGTGTGTGTGTGTGTGTGTGTGTGTGTGTGTGGAGGGACGGGTGGTGTGTGTGTGTCGAGGGAAGGGTGGTGTGTGGATGGATGGATGGATGGATGGATGGGAGGGAGGGAGGGAGGGAGGGATGGATAGATGGATGGAGGAGGAAAGGAAGGAGAGATAGATGGAGAGATGGCTGGAGGAAGGGATGGTTAGATTGAAAGAGGGAGGAAAGGATGGATGGATAGATGGAAGGATGGAATGAGGTAGGTTTAGATGGATGGTTAGATTGAGGGAAAGAGGGAGTAATAAGGTATCCATGCAACATTTGCCCAGTGATTGATGTGTTATAAGGAATAGGTTTAACTCTACCGTTCTTCATGGGGAGGCTGAGTGAATATAAACAAAATTGAACCTCTCCATGCAGCAAAAAAATAAAAACAGAAAAAAAAAAAATAATGAAATAAGAAAAAATAAATAAATAAAAGAGGGTCGTATGGACAGTTCCTATACGTTTGTTTGTTTGTTTGTTTGTTTGTTTGTTACAGCAGCGAGTTTACTATATATATATACGTCTGCCAAAAGAGAGAGGGAGGGAGGGTGTGTTAAAGAGGGAGGGAGGGGTGTTGTGAGCGAGGTGTGAGAGCAAGAGAGTAGGTGTGAAACTGTGTGAGAGAGAGGGAGGGGAGGGGTGAGAGAGTGAGGGAGAGAGAGAAAGAGCAAGGGAGTAGGGGTGAAACTGTGAGAAAGCAAGGGAGTAGTAAGGGTCAGAGAGGGAGGGAGACAGAGAGGGGTGAGAAAGGGAGAGAGCGAGGGAGGGACAGAAGGAACGAGAGAGGGGTGAGAGAACGAGGGAGATAGAGAAGGGTGTTGAGAGAAGGAGGGGTGTGTGAGTGAGCGTTGGCAGCACTGGTGAAATATATGCAAATAGTGATGTGTCGCCTCCTCGGGTCAGCCCCACACGTCCTCAGATTTCCTCTTTTTCCCGCCAAAATGAGGGGACACGAGCCAGCGTTGCCGCGTTTTCTTATCAGGGTGGAGAGAGAGAGAGAGAGAGAGAGAGAGAGAGAGAGAGAGAGAGAGAGAGAGAGAGAGAGAGAGAGAGAGAGAGAGAGAGAGAGAGAGAGAGAGAGAGAGACACCAAGAGCAGAATCAATAACAATTAAAAAAATATATATCTACTGAGAACGTATCGAATTAAAGAGATGTTTTATTTTTTCTTTGTGTGTGTACATGAATTGAAAGGCTACTGATTCCTCCAAACTATGCCAGACAACCACAGACCACTTCAGTATACGAGTAGTAGGGAAGGGGAATGGTTTATGTTGCTTGTAGTGTCTGGATTGCTACGTATAGACTTCAGTTCAAACGACACGAAGCTGACGTTGCTGATTCTAATGAGTGTTTGCTCGTCTCGCTGATGTCATGTCTGTCTGTATGTA
>JAWZYT010001226.1:0-10000 GCA_034508575.1 Petrolisthes manimaculis | reverse complement strand
GTAGCAGTAGTAGCAGTAGCAGTAGCAGTAGCAGTAGCAGTAGCAGTAGCAGTAGCAGCAGTAGCAGTAGCAGTAGTAGTAGCAGCAGTATCGTAGCAGTAGCAGTAGTACCAGCAGCAGGAGGAATTAATATAAATCCTTTACAAGTTTACACCGAAGCGTCGTGGCGACAACAACACTTCTTTGACTGGAAGGTGTCTGGAAGCCCATGTGTGTCTGGGCGCTGGAGACGAGGCAAGAAAAATAATGGAAAAGTAAGAAAAAAAGTTGTGGTGTTGAAACAAAAGGAGCCTCAGTGTGGAGAGCGTCGCCACGAGATGATCACCACACCACGAGAAGAGGGTAATCACTCATTAGCCTAAACAAAAGCTGCCTTAATTACCTCATAAAGGACGAGATCAACACACCTTAATTAGCAAAGGCGGTGTGTGTGTGGAGGGGGGGAAGGGGAGGGAGGGGGGAAAGGGGAAGGGACGCTGGTTGGTTGGCTGGCTAACTGGCTGGCTGGCTGGCTGGTTAACTGGCTGGCTCGATGGTTGCCTGGTTGGATGGTTGGCTGGCTGGCTGGCTGGTTGGCTGGCTGGGTGGTTTGTTGCCTGGTTGGCTGGGTGGTTGGCTGGTTGGTTGGTTGGTTGGTTAGTTAGTTGGTTGGTTGGCTGGTTGGCTGGCTCGATGGTTGGCTGGCTGGCTCGTTGGTTGGTTGGTTGGCTGGCTGGTTGGCAGGGGGCATCATCATTTTTATATTATTATTCTGTTTTTCTTCAAGCCTCCATCCAGGAGCACTGACTGATTAACTAACTAACTAACTAACTAACTAACTATCCCCTTGTGAAAATACCGTACACCGAGGGCAACAGGCCAAGACGGCCACCATATACAGGAACGGAAAGTTGAGGAAAAAAATTATAATAAAAGGTGTAGATGTGTTGTTGAATTTCATAAAATTGTCGACGCTTCAAATTCCACAAGAGGCGGCTCGTCACCCAATTAATGATAAGGGGATCTAAAAAGTTCACGAGTTCTGGCAACCCCTATTTTTGCGCCTGACAACCCGTCGCCAGGATGCAGCACCAAGGGACGAACGGACCCCTCTTGTGTGAACCCCTCCAGCACCCCCCCCCCAGCACCCCCAGCCTCCCAGCCCCCTCCCCCCCCGCCACCTTGGAACCCCCCCCCTGACGCTTGCCCCACTCAAACCCACTATTCAAGGGTAAGTAAGTAAGTAAGTATACGACACTCACTCGAGAAGGACCTTGAAGGATGTACTTATTATAACACTTCCACACTCCATGCATGTTAATATACAGTTTGATAAGGTGTGTGTGTGTGTGTGTGTGTGTGTGTGTGTGTGTGTGTGTGTGTGTGTGTGTGTGTGTGTGTGTGTGTGTGTGTGTGTGTGTGTGTGTGTGTGTGTGTGTGTGTGTGTGTGTACTAGTGTTATTCTCTAGATGGAGTGTATACCGCTTACTTGTGTGTGTAATAATATGAGGGTCCTTCCTTCCTTTCCCCTTCCTCCCATTCCCTCTCTCCTTCACACTCTCTTCCCTTCATTCCCTCTCTCCTCATCCTCATCCTTCGCCTCCTCCTCCTCCTCCTCGTCCTCCTCCTCCCTTCCCTTCCCTACAAAGTCGCTAAGGAAAAATTTCTCGATGTAATTACCCTCTTAGTATTTTTTTTTTTCAAGGTGATGACGTTCCTTTACTCTGGAGGAAGAAGGAGAGGAAGATGGTGAAGAATATGGCTTGGAACTGGATAAAGAGGGGAGTATAGACTTAATCAAGAAGAACATATATACACACATAAACACACACACATACACACACACACACACAAAGACGTAGAATACATTAGGTGAGAGAATATATAGTCCTACTGAAAGCCAAGCAAAGTGTTTGAGATAATCCATGGAGCGAGTGATTCCTCCAAACTAATCTAAGCAACAGAGCACCATTATTTTTGTTCACGTTGTCCTTTTTCATTAGCAATCAAGGCACTCACATGTTCCAGATTATTATGTTTTTTACCATAAGTGAGGGTTTGTTTGTGTTGAGGGTGTCTGAGAAATACTTGTGTTGTTGTAGACTGGCGTGTTTTATTAACGAGCATTATTTTACACTGTTTTGATAAAAATTATATTGACAAATTGTTGACATACACATACAGTACCTTATACACACAGACCCACACAGAAGACAGACACGCTGTTAATAAAGGAAGAAATGTAGGAAGAGGAGGGAGAGGCAATTAATTTGTAGGGTGAACGAGGCGTGTGGTGAATGATGAGCCAAGAGGTAGATAGGAGGAGGAGGAAGAGGAGGAAGAGGAGGAGGAGGAGGAGGAGGAGGAGGAGGAAGAGGAGGAGGAGGAGGAGGAGGAGGAGGAGGAGGAGGAGGAAGAGGAGGAGGAGGAGGTGTAAAGGATGTGAGGAGGAGGAGGAGGGGCAGGTATATACGATGTGAGGAGGAGGAGGAGGAGGAGCAGGAGGAAGAGGATGATGATGAGGATGAGAAGGGGACATAATGAGATGAGCTCAGTCAAAACACGGCTCAAAGATCAACACCAAGGAATGGATGGATGGATGGATGGTAGATTGGAGGGTAAGAGCACATACACTAGTAGACACACACACACACACCTATACACACACACCTATACACATACATTCATACTCACTCATACTTTCTCTCTCTCTCTCTCTCTCTCTCTCTCTCTCTCTCTCTCTCTCTCTTTCTTTAAGTCCTATACCTGTTATACACCTGTTATATACCAGCACTACACCTGTTCTACACCTGTTAAATACCAGCACTACACCTGTTATATACCAGCACTACACCTGTTACACACCTGTTAAATACCAACACTACACCTGTTCTACACCTGTTCTACACCTGTTTACCCCAACCAACCATTTCTAGGAACTTTTTTTTATTTTTTTCCATTCCATCCCGGTAATATAGAAGTGATTTAGTGAGGCAACAACATGGCGGCCCTGTTGGAAGTTGGCCAGTCTCTCTCTCTCTCTGTCTCTCTCTCTCTCTCTCTCTGTCTCTCTCTCTCTCTCTCTCTCTCTCTCTCTCTCTCTCTCTCTCTCTCTGAAGGTATTCGAGGTGGAAGGGAAGAAAATAGGGGAAAGTTGAGCAAAATATGGTTGAGGAGAAAAAAAAGAGGGATTTGGGGAAAAAGAGAAGTTTGGGGAAAAAGAGGGTTTGGGGGGAAAAGAGAGGTTGTGTTGGGGGAAAATAAGAGGTTGGGGAAAATAAGGGGTTGTGTTGGGGAAATAGAAGGATGGGATTGGGTGAAAAAGGATGGGGTTGGGATATACAATGAGCTGAGGAAAAGCACTAAGAAAGATGGTGACGTAAAAAAATGGGAGGATGAAACTGCAAGGAAAGAGGAAAAGAAAGGTGTAGAAAAATGGGAAAGGGTGGGTGCATGGAGGGAGGCAAGAGAGAAGAGGGAGAGAAGAGAGAATGGAAGGAGAGAAGAGGGAGAGAGAGAAGAGAGAAGGGAAGGAGAGAAGAGGGAGAGGAAAGAGAGAAAGAGGAACTGGAGAAAATGAAATCTTGGTGCTGAAAAAGTTTGGCATTTTTCTTCTTTTTGCAGGCTGTCATTTCTAGTCCAGCAAAAGAGCAAGCTAGGTAAAGGTAAAGGGATGGACGGACTGACTGACTATAGGAGGCCAGGTAAAGGTACTGACTGATGGACTTACTGACTGATTGACTGTAGGAGGCCAGGTAAAGGTAAAGGAACTGACTGACGGACTGAAGGACGGACTGATTGACTGACTGACTGTAGGAGGCCAGGTAAAGGGACTGACTGACTGACTGACTGACTGACTGAATGACTGTATAGGTAAACGTAAAGGGACAGACTGACTGACTGACTGATTGACTGTAGGAGGCCAGGTAAAGGGACTGAATGACGGACTGAAGGACAGACTGATTGACTGACGGACTAACTGACTGACTGACTAATGTCCTGAATGTGGATCTCTGTAACCATGTCTGTTGTTGTTGTTCTTGTATCCGCCAACTCAGCAGATCTCTCTCTCTCTCTCTCTCTCTTTCTCTCTCTCTCTCTCTCTCTCTCTCTCTCTCTCTCTCTCTGCTGTTTAGATGATATAACTTGTCCCCAAAAGAACAAAACAAATAACCTAAAGCCAGGGTTTGGTGTACAGAAGGACAGACGAATTCATAAATATAGATGCTAGGTTGTGAGTGAGTGAGTGCATTATAGTTTAGTTCAGGTTGTCGGTACAATTCCAATATACGAAAGTTGGCCCAGGATGTTTTTTTTTTTATTATTCACTCTTTGTTTTATTTGGTTTGTTTCTTGGAGTATTATTGAACTTTCTGTCGGGGCTGCATGGTTACTTCATTGTGTTACGAGCTGTTAAGGTGTTACTGCAGATTTATTCGGTAACTATCATGTAGGTTTATGCTGGTAGTGTTTATCATAAGGGGAAACTTCTATGATAATTATTTATTAGAGTCTTGTGAGAGGACTGAAAGACATGATAAAAAAGAACGAAAATAAAATTGATAGAAATATATATAGATAAAGATGTAACTGTAGGGAAAAAGAATAGAAAGAGAAGGGATAGATAGATAGATAGACAAGCGAAAGGAGGGGCCATACACACACACACACACACACACACACACACACACACACACACACACACACACACAGAGGGACAAAATATTTTCAGGGTATGGATGAAAATATTTCGTTGTTTCCAGAGTACTGTATACTGTGGTCACATGTACAATACAATTCTGCCCTTCTCCTCTTCCCTTCCTGGTGTCATCCTCTCGTGTTTTTTTTGTTTTTTTTATTCCTGCCATCGGTCTCTCGTATTTTTTTCTTCCTTCCTCTTTTCAACCTCTCCCTCTCTATCTATCTATCTCACTTATTTATCTGTTTTCCCTTATCTCTCTCATTTTATCTCTCCCATTTCTTCTTATTCTAAATTTTACTCTCTCCTAGCTTTCCCTATCCTTCCATTCTTTCCACTTTATCCATTTTTTCTCTCTTTATCCTCTTTTTCCCTCCATCTCGTCCCCCTCCTCACCCCACACCCCACCCTCCCCCCCGCGTTAGGTCACCTCCACCCCCGGATATTACCCTCAGTGTCCGGCCTCACCCCACCAACACTTTTCACAGCAGCGACACTTTTCACGCCAACACTCACTCTTCAATCCCATCCACACCTTTCAAACCAACACTAAAAAAAATAAAAATAAACAGATATATACTTAAAAAATAATAATAATAATAATAACACATATATACTTTTCAAACCAACAGTAAAAAAATAAAAAAATGATAACATAATTTTATTTATATTATATATATACTTTTCAAATCAACACTAAATAATAACACATACTTTTCAAACCAACACTTATAACACTTAAAAAACAAAACTATTAACACACATCTTTCACAGCAACATTTTTAATACCAACACTTCAAAAAAAATAGTAACACATTTTACACACACACACCGACACTTTTAACAGCAACACTTATAACACCAACAATTCTTCCAAATTAACACACGTTTTACACACTGACACTTATAATAACAACACTTTTAACACCAACACTTCTTCCAAATTAACACACGTTTTACACACCGACACTTTTAACAACAACACTTTAACTTCAACACTTTTAACTTCAAACACACATTACTGTATACACACAACACTTAGCACAGACACAAGCACTTTAAACTTCAAACGTGCCTTTTTAACACACTTTACATTTACACTCTTAACTTCAATTAACTCGTCTGGTTTAACCTATAGGCTTTTCATACCAAACACTCGTCACTCACCCACGTCAACTCTTTCCATCCACACTCGTCACCCTCGTCAACTCTTTCCATCCACACTCATCACCCTCGTCAACTCTTTCCTTCCACACTCGTCACCCACGTCAACTCTTTCCATCCACACTCGTCACCCACGTCAACTCTTTCCATCCACACTCGTCACCCTCGTCAACTCTTTCCATCCACACTCATCACCCTCGTCAACTCTTTCCTTCCACACTCGTCACCCACGTCAACTCTTTCCATCCACACTCGTCACCCACGTCAACTCTTTCCATCCACACTCGTCACCCTCGTCAACTCTTTCCATCCACACTCGTCACCCACGTCAACTCTTTCCATCTACACTCGTCACCCACGTCAACTCTTTCCACACGAGTGCCCTTATCTCATAAACTCTTTTTCACACAAATTATTTTTTCATATTAATTTTTTTTATTCCATGATGGACACACAGAAAGGAAAACCCAATAAAGGAGTTCAAACAAGATATGGAAATGAATGGGCTGCAGACACACACACACACACACACACACACACACACACACACGTGCATATAATATATACACACTCATTCACTCCCAAACACACACACACACACAACAGAGAGGCAGGCAAGCAAGCACACATACACACACACAATAGAAAGACAGTCAAGCACACACACATACAACAGAAAAGGAGGCAGGCAGGCAGGCAAATACACACACACACACACATACAAACAAACACACTCAAAAGAGAGACAGGCAAGCACACATACACACAAAACACACACACACACAAACAACAGAGAGACAGACACACAACACAAACACACACAACAGAGAGAGAGAGGTAGGCAGGCAAGCAAGCACACACACACACACACAAACAACAAAGAGACAGACACACAACACAACACAAACACACACAACAGAGAGAGAGGGAGGTAGACAGGCAAGCAAGCACGAACACACACACATACACACACACACACACACACGCAGGCACACTCCAGTTTTGTCACCAGGCGCGACAATGTGTGACATCGGCTCTTACAATGGGCCAATCACTCCAAAATTATTCAAATAGGGCGAAACACGGGCAGAATTTTGATCGGGCAGCAGCGGGCATTGTGAGTCTGTGAATGGTTCCTTATTGAAGCATTTTGAGGAATATTGTGCTGTGATCCTCCAACCATTCTCTCGTTTTGTTCCATTGTTGTGTTCAGGGCCAAGGGAGAGAGAGGGAGAGAGAGAGAGAGAGAGAGAGAGAGAGAGAGAGGGGGTGCATGGGGAGAGTGTTCATATGGAGAGGGCAAGATGGAGAGAAAGGTGTGAGTGTATGGGATGGAGGAGGAGAGGGAAGGGGACCAAAGGGAGAGTTTACAGTGTGAAGGGAGTGTATGACTTGAAGGGAGAGAGGGAGGGAGAGTGTAGGGAAGAGAGAGAGAGAGGGAGGGAGAATGTAGATAAGTGAGGGAGGGAGGGAGTGTCATGGAGGTAGTATAGGGGAATAAAGGAAGGGAGGGACGATTGGAAAGGATAGGGAAGGAGGGGTGGAGGAGAATTTACAGAGAATGGGAAAGAGGGAGGGGAGGGAGGGGAGGAGGGGATAGTAGAGTGTTGTGTTGTTTACAGGACTGAGTGAAGAGTGGAAGGGAGTACTATTTCACGAACATACATATACACATACAAAGGGATATATATATATATAAATAGATAGATAGGTAGATAGATAGATAGATAGGTAAGGAGAGAGAGAGAGAGAGAGAGAGAGAGAGAGAGAGAGAGAGAGAGAGAGGAAGGCGAACACTCATATGCTAAATAGATAGAAAATGTATTAGGAACGAGGCAGGAGAGTTAACAGGACGGTGATCAAGGAATAACTTCACCACACTAAAACAAATATCAGGGAGAATTTGTAGGTACACACACACACACACACACACACACACATACACACACACACACACACACACGCACACACACACACACACACACACACACAGACACACACACACACACACACACACACACACACACACACACACACACACACACACACACACACACACACACACACACACACACATACACACACACACACACACAAACACACACACACACAGACATACAGACAGACACACACACACACACAATATATATATATATATAAATATACACACACACATTGTATACACACGATCACACACACGCACTGATTTTTAAGTAAACACACATGCAGTTACACATGGAATGACACAAACACGATTTTGTAATACACACACACACACACACACACGCACACACGATCATTTTTAATTTACGTACGTACCAAAAGTGTACTGTAAATCCCATAAATAATTATAAAAATGGTGGTATGTAATTTTCGTTTAAACACAATATATTAACATAAGGAATAATGACATACGCACACACAACACAGTTTAATGACCTCGCACTTGAGAGGATACTGAGGTGACCAGAGAGCGTGTAATCTTAATGAAGACGTGAAGGGAAATAAATAGTTTGTTTTAGGGGGACGAATTGGAGGGCTGACGAGTGCTCCAAAACAAGTCAGGCAACAACACACATCAGAAGACCATGGTGGGGGGTGAGTGAAGCTGTCTGTTTGTTTTGTGGCTGTGTTTGAAGGACTCATATAGGGACTCCATCCAACCCATGCAGGCACCTATATATATACCCACAACCCCACAACACACGACGGTAGATATGAAGTGTAGTGGATGAGTGTAGGTGTCTGTTTTGTGGCTGTGTTTGTAGGACTCCTATAGGGACCCACAACCCCACAACACACGACACACCTCCCTTTTAGTTAATGAGTGTTTGAGCGGTCGTACCTACCTGCGGGCTGTGGCATCTTGTGCGTGGAGCGAGGAGAACTGATAACACTCAAATTGGGCGGCAAATGCGTTGTGATAGAAACCCGTCAGCTTTGCCGCCCTAATTCGGTTTTGAAATCATGCGGCCGGTGCCAAAGGATGGGGTGGTGATGGGTTTGAAGGGCACGAGGTACGTATCCGACCTCCTGTGTGTGTGTAAGTGACGAGGGAGGACAAGCGACTCTAGGGAAGGTGTCGGTAAGGTCGGAACTCGTGGCTGAGGTGAGGGGTGTGGCTTGCGACATCAGTGCGATATTGCAGTGAAATTTAGCATGAAATAATGGTTGTAGGTCAATCATTTTGTATTGCTGAGGGTGAGAGAAGGGCATCAGCGAGGGCAATCAGACAGAAAATGGACGGAAAGTGAGCAAAATGAGGAGTAAATGAGGGAAATGAGGGAACTGGAGGACTGGGGTGAATTGGGAGGGAGGGAGGGAGGGAGTGGAGGGTGAGGAGAGGAAAGTAAGTGAGAGAAAACGAGTAAAGGAGAAGGGAGGGGTGGAGAAGGGAATGAGAACAGATTGAAGGGATTGTGGAAAGGGAAGGAAAGAGGAAGACAACAAAAGAGGGGAAGGAAAAGGGGAGATGAGAGAGAAAAGGGTAAAAGTAGGGAGGAAAGAAGAGAGAGGTAAGGGTAAGAAGGAAGGAAAGAAGAGAGAGAGGTAAGGGTAAGAAGGAAGGGAGAGGTGAGGCAAGGGAAGGGTATGGAAAGGGTGGATAAGAGGAAAAGGAAAAGGGAAATGGAATATGAGGAATGGGATGAATAAATAAAAAGAAATAAAGGAGGAAAAAGAAAATGAGAGGTAAACATGAGGAAGGAATTATCGAGATGAGGGTAAGAAGAAGAACAGAGGGAATGATGTGAGAACTGGAGAGGAGAAAGTAAATTAGAGTACATTAGAGAAAAGAGGAAGGATAGAGAGAGAATGAAGAGGGATGAAGTGAGAGGAAGTAGGTAAATAGGAGAGAGAATAAGAGGAAGTGAAAGAGAGTGAAGAGAGGAAATAGGAAGTGAGAGGAAAGAGAGAGAGGGGAAGCGAGAGGGAGTGAGGGGAGGAAGAGGGACAAAGAGGAGGAGAGAGAGAGAGAGAGAGAGAGAGAGAGAGAGAGAGAGAGAGAGAGAGTGGGGGAGTGGAAAGAGGCAAGAGGAAATGGACAGGGTAGCATGTATACCGATAAGTGGAGGGGAGAGAGAGAGAGAGAGAAAGAGAGAGAGAGGTGGGGGGCGGTAAATAAGGAGATAGAAGGAAAGAAGGAAGAGAAAATACGTG
>JAWZYT010001225.1:52500-80584 GCA_034508575.1 Petrolisthes manimaculis | reverse complement strand
GTAAGGGAAAGTAAAGAGGGAAGAGGGAGGGGGTCGAGTTAGTGAGTGGTGGTGGTGGACTCGGTAGCGGGCCGGACTGGGTTTGTGAAGAGTGGCCTCATTAGTCTTATCTCAGGAGACCACAAGATGGCGAGCACTGGTGGTGGTGGTGAGGGGGGGAGGGAGTAGGGATGGTGGTGTGGGATAGAGGAGGTGGTGGTGGTGGTGGTGGTGAGGGGGGGGGGGGGTAGGGTGAGTAGTGATGGTGGTGTTGGTGTTGGTGGTGGTGGAGGTGTGGAGTGGAGAGGTGATGGTGGTGGTGTTGGGTGGAGAGGTGATGGTGGTGAAGGTAGTGGAGAATAGGGTGGTGAAAGTAATGGTGTTGAGGGGTGAGGAATGAAGTTAGCAAAGAGAGAGAGAGAGAGAGAGAGAGAGAGAGAGAGAGAGAGAGATTGGAGAGGTGAGGTGGCCATTCTCTCCTGTCCCTCTCCACACACTAACCTCATTAAAGGAGTAATATAATTTTGGCACATCAGAGCGTCTTGATTCCTCCAAAATATGCCAGGAAACAAGACCAGATTAGTAAGAATGATAGAGGTGGCCTGTTGTTTGGAATAATTTGGAGGATTCACTTGCTGAAAAATTTACCCACACTGTAAAATCTCCTTAATGTCCAAACACTCACCCATCGACTCTTTTATAGACCTTCAGAGTATGCAAATATTTTTTTTATACTTCCTCTACTTAGCCTTACAAAATACAGTCACGGTTTAAATACACAAAATAGCTCAAAGGTCTTTATTTATTTATTTAATTATATATTTGTTTACTTTTTAATTATTTATATATTTTTTTATACTTTAGTCACCTACACAAGATCAATATATTTTACTGTCATTCAGAACTTGTCAGCTGAAAACAGTTAAATACTATGTCACATTTCATAGTGTAAGGAAATAACTAAGGTAGTCAGTCTCTTGAATTAGGTTAGTAAAAGTTAAATTTAATCAGAATAGGTCACAATAGACTCGGCTTAGTTAAAATATCGTAGGATAAGTTAAAAGAGGTTAGATTAACTTTATTATAGCTATGGTAAGTTACATTAGGTTAAAATAAGTTAAAATTGGATAAAATAAGCTTGGATAAGTTTAATTCGTCTAGGATAAGTACACATACGTTTAACTTGATTAGGATAAGTTTAATTTGGCTTGGATAAGTGAAAACAGATTAAGATAAGTTGAATAAATTATTCTAGGATAAGTACGCATAGGTTTAGTTGGGTTAGGATAGGTTTAGTTGAGTTAGGATAAGTTTGGTTGGGTAAAGGTAAGTTTAGTTGGGTTAGGATACGTTTAATTGGGTTAGGATAAGTTTAGTTGAGTTAGAATAAGTTTAATTAGGTTAGGAAAAGTTTAGTTGGGTAAGGATACATTGTGTGTCGTGTGGGAGGAAGCCAAACTAAACCCAAACTTGGAAGAGTCAGGCAAATGGAAGGAAGGAAGGAAGAAAGGAAGAAAGGAAGGAAAGAAGAAAGTAAGGAAGAAAGGTGTTCACAGCATCTCAGCCAATTAGGGAGAATCCTGAGGTGTGGACGGACACAAAAATCCTCTATACAACCAAAACAGATTAAGGGGAGTCTCAGTCACTTGGCTATAATAGTCGTCTTTTCTGGGTCATTTGGAAAGGGGGCTACTCACTCCTCCAAACTGTGCTACAAAACAAAACATAGTGATCTCCTGCTTCGTTTACTGAGGTATGTGTGTGTACCATGCAGTCTGTATGTGTTTCCTGGCATAGTTTGGAGGAGTCAATAGCCCTCCAATTTATAAACAGCTAGTGGTGTGTCCCCTTATTAAAGTTAACGAAGCCGACGCAATGCATGTCCTCTGATAGTGAGGGGTGAGTGTACAGATGTGGTCAAAAATGTCGATACACAAGGAAAAAATGGAATAGGTAACGAGGAGAAGAAGGAAGGCGGGAGGGATGGAGGGAATGGAATGTAGATAATGAAGGAGAGGAGAGAAGGGAAGAAATAGAGGTGGTAACGAGAAGGAGGAGGAGGGGGAGAGAAGGAATAAAGTAGGTAACGAGAAAAAGGGAGCAGGAGGAAGAGGGAAAGAAGGAGGAAGGAGAAGGAGGAGAAAGAGAGAGAGGGAAGGAGGAGGAAGAGAGAGAGGGAAGGAGGAGGAGAAAGAGAGAGGGAGGAAGGAGGAGGAAGAGAGAGAGGGAAGGAGGAAGAGAAAGAGAGAGGGAGGAAGGAGGAGGAGGAAGAGAGAGGGAAGTAAGAGAGAGGGAGGGAAAGAGGAAGAGGAGGAAGAGAGAGAGAGGGAAGGAGAAGGAGGAGAAAGAGAGAGAGGGAAGGAGGAGGAGGAAGAGAGAGGGAAGGAAGAGAGAGGGAGGGAAAGAGGAAGAGAGAGAAGGAAGGAGGAGGAAGATAGAGGGAGGGAAAGAGGAAGAGGAGGAAGATAGAGGGAAGGAATGAGGATGAGAGAGGGAGGGAGAGGAAGAGGAGGAAGAGGGAAGGAAGGAATGAGGATGAGGAAGAGGGAGGGAAGGAGGAGGAGGAAGAGAGAAGGAAGGATGAGGATGAGGGAGGAAAGGAATGAGGATGAGGATGAGGGAGGGAAGGAGGAGGAGAGATCAGTTAGTTAAGGAGGCGTTACCCTGGAAGACAGGAGGGGCTGTAAAATACACATTAAGATGCCACACCTTGCTTAATGTTCACCACCCACCCTTACACACACACACACACACACACACAAACACACACACATACCTACACATCTACACCTTTCTCTCACACACACATACCTACACATCTACACCCCTTACAGACACAAACACATATACACACACAAACACACACATACACACACACACACATCTACACCCCTTACACACACAAACACACACACACACACACACACACATCTACACCCCTTACACACACACACACATACCTACACATCTACACCTCTCTCTCTCTCTCTCCCTCTCTCTCTCTCTCTCTCTCACACACACACACACACACACCAATGGCTATGTTACTGTTTGTTCTTCCTTCCTCCTGACATTTGCTGGGCTCCGGTAAAGTGTTGTAATAATAATGATAATAATAATAATAAAGTGATGTGTGGATGAACAGTCGAGGTTTAAAGAGATAGCATAATTTATTTACTTTGGGTACATTTGAACGCATTTGATTCCTCCAAAGTAATGCCAGGAAACGGGAACAGATGAACAAGAATATTGAATTTGGAGGAATCAGTTGCTCCAGATTTATCAAAACTGTACTGCAGACTTACTTTCCACCACAGACACGACCATCAAAGGAGGAAAAGAAAAAGGGTTCGGGGAGAATGTGTGAGAGGTGAAAAGGGAGAGGAGGAGAAGGAAAGGGAAAGGAGGAGAAAAGGGAGAGGAGGAGAAGGAAGGGGAGTGGTGGAGAAGTAAAGGGAGAGGAGGAGAGGGAAGGGGAGGGAAGGAGTAGGAGAAGAAAGGGGAGAGAGAGGGAAGGGGAGGAGAGTGAGTGAGTGAGTGAGGCAGGAGATAATGAGCCGGAAAAGCTTGAGGTTACAAAATGAAAACAAAAAATTACAAGTTGAAGGGACAAATGAACATGCGTGAAAATTGAAGGGGAGGGAGAAAAGTGGGAGGGATATAATTGGGGTGGAAGGGAAGATAGTGAGAGAGATAAGAGGCAGAAGTTATTATATATATATATATATATATATATATATATATATATATATATATATATATATATATATATATATATATATATATATATATATATATATATATATAAATAAATGAACATATATTATATCTCTCTGTGCGTAAATAAATGTAATATTATATTATATTATATTATATATATATATATATATATATATATATATATATATATATATATATATATATATATATATATATATATATATATATATATATATATATATATATATATATATATATTACATTTATTTACACACAGAGAGAGATAATATACATTTTATTTATTTACAGAGAGAGAGAGAGAGAGAGAGAGAGAGAGAGAGAGAGAGAGAGAGAGAGAGAGAGAGGGAGAGAGAGAGAGCAATCACAGGAACTCCCGTCAAACTGGTGTACAATGAACCGGAAAAGACTGTCAAGCCTCCAACACGCGACCCCTACCCAAATGATAACCAAACCTGACAACCAAGGCACAACACCACAACTCAGTATTGTGGCTCGACTCATGCAACACACAACAATCTCTACTTATTATTGACATGACACGACACAACGTCACACACATCACAACACAACAACATAACATCAACACAACGATCACAACACAACATAACACGACACAACGTCACATACATCACAACACAACAACATAACATCAACACAACGATCACAACACAACATAACACGACACAACGTCACACACATCACAACACAACAACATAACATAAACACAACATAACATAATCACAACATAACATCAACACAACACTACAACTCAGTATTGCAACTCTACTCATGCAAGACAGAGCCCGTAGTTATTATTGACACGACAAGACGTACCAACAACAACAACAACAACAACACGACAACAACACAACACTGCAACTCAATATTGTGGCCCTATATCCTACATGTAACACACAACAACTCGTAGTCATTCCTTTACAAAACAGCACGTCACATCACAACACAACAACGACACCAAACATTACAACACAACAACAACAACAACCCGAGACAACCCACTAATTTTGCACCTTCATTATTTTTTTTTGTAAACATGTGAAAGTCTACGGGACATACACACACCATTTCAATCACACTCATTCTTGACAAATCAATAAAACCCTCCTGGATCCCTGCAGAGCTAGTAGATCTCTCACGAAATGTCATCACTTAGTTGCTGTCAGTCAGGAGGCCATGCATGTTTGGGTAAGCGTTTCGTAAAAATCCACACAACCTATAGCATAACACTGATAACAAACAAACAAACAAACAAACAAAGCGAATAAAAAACATGACCTGCTAAAGTTTTGGTAAATTATGGTACTCATATTTCATTGTCCCGTTACCAGCATCTATAGAACCAACAATAGATAAATAACAAACAAAACGAATAAAAAAACATCCCCTCCTAAAGTTTTGGTAATAATGGTACACGTAAATCATTGTGCCATTACCAGCATCTATAGAAAAGTAGATAAATAAATACATTGGTTACCGTACGTCTATCATGCACACAGATATATACAGTTCCGTACCTACGCTCCATCAATCCTTCAATACCAGATTAGGCTTCATGCTCCTGAAAATTGCCTTTGTAATTATATATCTGAGGTAGTGAGGATAATGTCGTGGCAGTACATGCATGCAGGTACTCTTGCACACACAAAAGCTATGTACACAATAAAGAAGAAACACACACACACACACACACACACACACACACACACACACACACACACACACACACACACACACACACACATAGTAATTTGCAAGTCAGCGACAAAATGCAAGATGGTGATAAGATAGTGATGATTCAATTGATGATGGTAATGGAGATAATGGTGATAATTCAGATGATGATGATGCCCACCACAACCATTACCATAAAATACACCACCACTTCTTACCCTAACCCTCCTCTTCCTCCTCCTCCTCCTCCTCCTACCTCTTACCCTAATCCTCCTACTCCTACCTCTTACCCTAACCCATCTCCTCCTCCTACCTTTTATCCTAACCCTCCTCCTCCTCCTCCTACCTCTTACCTTAACCCTCCTCCTCCTCCTACCTCTTACCCTAATCCTCCTACTCTTACCTCTTACTCTAACCCATCTCCTCCTACTCCTACTACTACCTCTTACCCTAACCCTCTTCTTCCCTCAGCTAGCCTTGCCTTGCCTTACCTTACCTTACCTACCTGGGGACTCTTTCTTATGTAAAACTGATCTCTAGGCCACCACTGTATAGTTAAGAAAAAGCCACACTTTTATTTTAGGATTCCTTCTTTTACTCATTTTTTTTGTTTTCCTTCTCTTCCTTCTTTTTCTCTTCCTTCTTTTTTTTCTTATTTTTCTTCTCTTCCTTCTTCTATTTCTCTTCCTTTATGTATAGTTAAGAAGCCACACTTTTATTTTAGGATTCCTTCTTTTACTTTTTTATTTATTTTACTTTTCTACCTTTTTTTTTTCTTTTCCTTCATTTTTTTCTTATTTTCCTTCTCTTCCTTCTTCTTTTTCTCTTTCTTCATTTTACTCATTTTTCATAATATCCTACTTCCTTCATTTTACTCATTTTTCATAGTATCCTTCTCTTCCTTTCCTTTCTTTTTCTCCTTCATTTATTCCTTCCATTACTCCTTCTTCTCCTCCTCTTTCTCTCATCCTTCTGGGTCTTCTCCTTATAATTTTGCATTTGTCTTATACACACACACACACACACACACACACACACACACACACACACGCACACACACACACTAAATAGGTTTCGGTCGACAAAAAAAAAGAAAAAAGAAAATATTTATCTAAGTTCATCCCCGGTAAATCAAATTAGATATTTATAAAAGCCTTTGTCATGTATAGATTTTTCAAAGGATTACACCATTATGCAAATATATTAAAAGGGGGAAAATTGAATACAGCGTTGGTGGGTGGGTTGGTAGCCTAAATAAATCTGGAGCAACTGATTCCTCCAAACTATTTAAAGCAACAGGAACACCATTACTTTTGTCTATCTGGTCCTGTTCCCTGGCATACTTTGGAGGAATCAGTTGGTCCAGATTTGTCGTTACTGGGGTGGGTATTATATTCTTTTAATAGATGTTTGACCTATTCTTTCCACCTCTTATCCCAAGTCTTATACCAACCCACATCATCTATCAAAATTTAATTTGATATTGAGAACTGAGTAAGAATATGTCATGCTTCCTTTTCAGATATTTATAGGTTTCAATATAATATACAGTTATTCTAAATACATATATCTAAGTGATAATAATATTCATGCCTGCTATTTAAAAGTATACAGATTTCATTATATATATATATATATATATATATATATATATATATATATATATATATATATATATATATATATATATATATATATATATATATATATATATATATATTTCTTTAACTGATGATAATATTTCATACTTGCTGTTTGAATATTAATAAACATATTTCAATACAGGTATATATAATTAAGTGAATAATATATCTTCAGTATAAATATACAGGTTTCAGTAAACGTTTCAATATATACCTAAATGAATAAGGTATGTTTCAATAAACACATTTCAATAAATATAACTAAGTGATAATATTGCTTGTTATTTAAAAATAGACAGATTTCAAAATATATAATACATGTTTCAATAAACTTCAATTATACTGGTTGAGGTATAATGTTTTATGGTACGGTATAATAATAATAATAATAATAATAATAATAATAATAATAATAATAATAATAATAATAATAATAATAATAATAATAATAATAATAATAATAATAATAATAATAATAATAATACAAAAAAAAAAAAAAATAATAATAATAATGGTAGCGTTCTGTTGCTTGAAATCGTTCGGAGGAATCATACTTGCTCCAGATTTATCCCCTCAATTAAAGTACCCTGTAATCGTGTATGGGAATTGGAGGCTTCTGATTCCCCCTGACTAAGCCACGAAACAAGCTCCTCCTTCCCAATAGGTATGTGTGTGTTTCGTGGCAATATTTGAAGGACTCATTTACCTCCCATTTTCAGACTACATCACATCACAGGGTCCCTTTAAGATAAGAGCTGAGATGTTCACTCAGCTTCCTCGATGAATATGATTAAGAAAATTGAAGGTGAGTCTAACATTTGCATAATTGTAAGTGGCGGAGCATCAGGTGTGCTTAATTGTACATACAGGCCCGGTCATTATGTGTGTGTGTGTGTGTGTGTGTGTGTGTGTGTGTGTGTGTGTGTGTGTGTATATATGTGTGTGTGTGCGTGTGTGTGTCCAGTCGATATGAGAAAAAGTGTGATCCATCATTCTGATTTTCGTATCCTTATTTTTCTACCACACTAAATATCTATAGAGAATAAGAATATAGTCCATTCTCTATATAGGGTGTGAATGGGGTGAGCGTATGTGTCAGCAGTGTCCTCTATCTACCGGGTACAAAAGACTTAAAGCAAGTACCTCATTAGCGTGGAGGAGGAGTACTCGTGAAGATCAACCATCGGGGTGCGTAAGGTGTCTCCAGAGTAGCTCATTCCTCCTTGTAAGGGAATTTATTTTATCAATGGAATTTCCTCTGGAGATACAATAGACTGGCCGGCCATCCCCAACCCCATCCCCAACCCAACCCAACCCCAGTCTTATCCATGCAGCAGGTTAAGTTCCCACCCCATTAACTTTCCAACACTACCACCACCATCTAGACAGTCCCATCAACTCACCACCACCGCCACCATCTCTCTAACAACCCCATCAACTTCCCAACACCACCACCATCTAACAACCCCATCAACTCCCCATCACCACCACCATCTAACAGTCCCATCAACTGTCCACCACTACCACTGCTTCCCATCAACTACCAGCACCTCCTAGACTTTCCCATCAACCCAGTGCCACCTAGAAACTCCAATCAATCCCCACCACTACCTAGACTCTTCCATCAACTCCACAATACTACCAACATCAACTTTTCAGCACCGCCTAGAAGCTCCCATCAACTACCCAATACCACCCAGAGGATCCCAGCAAACCACCACCTTCACCCCCACACTTCCACCACCGAGACCTTCCCATCACCTCCCTTCCAAGACGAACTTCCAACAACTGCAATCCTTCTTAAGCCTCGAGTCTTGCCGAGACGTCTACCTATAACATATTGTATTTTACGATAGATATCCTTCCAAGGCCAAGTCTATCTACATCTACAACCCACCCTACTACAACAAGCATCCTGTTGAAATGTTATAACCTGAAGTTTTACCTACAACAGTCCCTCTCCCCCCACCCTCTCTCTCTCTCTCTCCTTCTAAGGCCAGCAAACACTCTGTCCTCCCAACACTAATTAATGTCCTTCGAGTTAACTGCAGTCTGAGTCGTCACAGGGAGGCTAAACAAATGCGTGAACCTTGGCCGATAAAGGAGATAGGGACGGGGAAGGTGCAGCTGGGGATGGCCGGGGTTGGCGGTGTAAGCGTTCAAGTTGTTATCTAACACTGATGGGCGGGCCAGACTAAGAGGCGTGTGGGCTTTGATGGGGGTGGGGGGAGAGGGGGTCACATATCTTCGCTCAACTCGCCACCTCACTTCGCTCACACAGACACGCACATATACCATCATTATCCCTTCCCCATATCACAGCGAGCCGTTGAATACTTGATATCTATAAGTGAATGATAAGCAGTGGGTTAAAGTTCTAAATCCATGTAGCAGTGCCTTTGTGATTGGTGTATAGCCAAGGGTGGTAGGTAGATATGAAGGGGATATATTTTGACGTCTTCCAAACATTGCGACTCGTGGCCAAAGACTGAGGGAGGATGGGTTGAGAGGGAGAGCAGTGACGGCGGCAGCGAGTGAAGATAGAGAAGCGAAGTACCGTGGTCAGGAGTTTTTATACTCATTAACGCTAACATCAGCTTCTGTACGGAGGAACGCCGAGTGGAGTGGTGGTGCGGAGAGAGAGAGAGAGAGAGAGAGAGAGAGAGAGAGAGAGAGAGAGAGAGAGAGAGAGAGAGAGAGAGAGAGAGAGAGAGAGAGAGAGATACATACATACAGGTTTACTTTATATCCTGGTTTATTATTGGTGGTCGTAGTGGTCGTATCTCTTGCTGTTGTAATGATTCAGTAGTTGTATTATTATTGGTTATTATCATAGTCGTTCTGGCAGTCATTGTAGACGTAGACGCTCTTACAGCCATCGTAATAGTACTAGTCGTTCTTGCAGTCACTGTAGTAGTAGTAGTAGTCGTAGTAGTTGTAGTCGTTCTTGTCGTAATCGATTTTGCAGCCATCGTACCAGTAGTCTTTACAGTCATTTTACTGGTCGTCTTTACTGTCATCGTACTGGTCGTTCTGGCAGTCATCACCATCGTCAACACCATGAATGTTCTTGCATCAACAGACAGACAAACAGACAAAGAGGCAGAAATACATAAAGACAGATATACAGAAAGATAAACAGACAGAAATACAAAAAGACAGAAAGACGACATAGACACACAGACAGACAGAAAAATAAAAACACAAACAGAAAGACAGACGGACATACAGACAGACAGCGACACAGAGAGAGAGAGAGAAGGAAGGTGGTGTTGGTGTTGGTGTTGGTGGTGGTGGTGGAGGCGATGGACTGCTCCCGATAACTCCCGGAGAGGCTGCTGTCGGCGCCTGGGTCTAGTGGGACTCCAAGGTGGATTTATGGGTCGTGTTGTGGGGGACGCTATCAGCCTCTATACCTTATGGTGGTAGACGAGGTGGCAGCCAGACAGCGGTGGAAGTGTGAGGAGGAGGAGGAGGAGGAGGAGGAGGAGGAGGAGGAGGAGGAGGGAGTGTGAAGGTGTGTTTGGGTGGGGGTGTGGAGGGGTGTTTGGGTGGGGGTGGGGGTAGGGGTAGGGGAGTGGGTGTGGAGGTGAAGTTTGGGATGAAAGGGGAAGTTTGAGATGAGAGGGGATGTTTGAGAGGGGAAGTTTGAGATGAAAGGGGATGTTTGAGAGGGAAAGTTTGGGATGTGAGGTGGGGAGGAGGGTGGTAAAGCTGAATTCAAATGGCATTGTATGGATTTACATGATCTTTAATAAAAAAAAAAATCCATTCAAAATAAAAAATCCAAGTGGTGTGCCAGTATATATTTTTTACGCTTTGGATCCTGCATGTGAGGCCTCTGTCATCGAGTAAGTTGTTGTGTGAGGAGCAGGAAGGGCCGACTTGTATAGTAATAAGTGTGTATAATCACGGTCAAGCAAAAGTCCTACATCGAGTGAAGATAACTGAGCCGAGGGAGAGTGCATGTATTTTTTTATGAAACAATATGCAAAAGTTACTATAGTTTCGCACGATTTTTTTCGAGCCCGTTTCATTGGAAGGTGATGCAAGAGGACTATTGACCGTGACTGTACCAAGATGGACGTTCGAATCGGGCCTGGTCTCATGCCAAATTGGTCGGTGTGCTGCTTGTCTGAGGCGGTACCTTTGTAGTGAGCACTTACCTAGTTGCTACCGTCCCTACCTCCCTCATCCCCTTCTACCCCTCCCTGATCCCTTTCTACCGCCCCTAACTACTCCCCTTCTACCCCTCCCTGTTCCCTTTCTACCGCCCCTCCCTGTTCCCTTTCTACCGCCCCTAACTGCTCTCCTTCTTTCTACCCCTCCCTGCTCCTTTTCTACCGCCCCTAACTGTTCCCCTTCTACCGCCCCTAACTGTTCCCCTTCTACCGCCCCTAACTGCCCCCCTTCTACCCCTCCCTGTTCCCCTTCTACCCCCACCCCCTAACTGCTCTCCTTCTACCCATCCTCGTACCCCTACCTGCTCTCCTTCTATGCCCCTCCCTGTACCCCTCCCTGCTCCTTCTATGCCCCTCCCTGTGCCCCTCCCTGCTCCTTCTATGCCCCTCCCTGGTACCCTTCCCTGTCTCCCCTACGCCCTACACTATTCTCCATTCACATCACAAGAGATTACATAGGAGGTTCAAACAGCAACAGGCCTATTGGTCCTTGCAAGATTGTTTGATTATGATATACAAAGTAGTGATCTAGGGCGAGAGAAAGGATAGCATAGAAGAAGGCTCCTCTGCATTAAATGACTCCTGCAGCCTTTCTTCGCTCCCTCCTTACCGCCGTCCCTCCTTCCCTTCCCATTCAATATGAGGTGGTGGTGGTTGTGGTGGTGAGTGTCATGCTTTGTCGTACAGTAATTATCTCTATAAGGAATACAAAATGTCACAGTGAGTTTCACCTCTTCTTATCCACCACTCTCTTTCATTAACTATATCTCTATCCATTATACTCATCCCATACTCACTCTTTTTCTTTTTCTACTCAACTGTACTGTACTATACTGTACTGTACAGTATAGTACAGTCAGTACACACACACACACACACACACACACACACACACACACACACATATATATATATATATATATATATACTATGTTCATTCACTCTTTCTTTTACCACCTCTCTTTCCCTCCCACCCTCCCACTCTATACTCTCACTGATTACTAACTTAGTCTCCTCACTCCCTCTCACGGTCTCACCACAACCAGCCCAGGTCTCCTTACCTACTCCTGTTCTTCCTTCTGGCCCCTCTCTTATCTACCTTCCTACATACCTACTTTATTCTCCCCACTTGCTCCCTTCTCCGTTCCCCAACCAACCCACAGCTTGCCTTCCCCCAAACTCAGACCCTACTACCAATCCCAATCCCACAACTAGCCCCACTCCCCTTCCTCTTGAGCCCCCACCCAACTCCACCTACTTCCCTACCCTCCCCCACCTCCACCCTACTTCAGCTACCCCCAATTAACCCCCCACCTCCATCCCACAGCCCTGGCCAGCCCCACCCCTCTCCAGCTGCTCCCTTCCCCTCCCCCTTACCTCCTCTCCACCTGCTCCTCTTACCCTCCACTACCTCCTCTCCACCTGTCCCCTCTACACACCCCTCCCACCACCACCAGACCAGCCCACACCTCGTCCCTCTAGACACCATCAGATAGCACTCATTACCGCCTGTGATTACGGTCGCTCCTTAATTGTCCCGTCGCCACCGTGTCTTAAGACCTCTGGGTGGGGGTGGGTGGTGATGTGGGTACAGGAAGGGTAGGGATGTGGTGGTAGTTGTAGAGGGGTGGGGAAGGAGTGGTGTGGGTAGAGGCAGGGGTAGGGAGGTGGTGGGATGGGGTAGGTGGCTTTCAGAATTTTCAGAAGTTATTTCCACTATAATTTTTTTTTTTCATTCTTTACATGTTCCTTAAAACAGAGCTAAAATATAATAAAATAAAAATGCAATAAATCCAGCAAAAAAAATAAAAAAATAAAAGAAAGACAGAAATAAGATAAAAATAATATAACAGATAAAACTGAAAAAAAAAACAGCAGATAAAAATAGCAGATAAGAATAACAGATAAAATAAAATAAAAAGATAAAACATAATAATCAAGAGAAGTGAACAGCGAAGATTATAGGAGGAAAAAATCAGGAGAATAACAGAGAGAACATAATAATTAGAGAAGATTGTAATAACCTTTGGTAGATGAACTATAGTAAGGAGTGGGACAGGGAGTGGGAGGAACAGGGAGTGGGACAGGGAGTGGAAGGACAGGGAGTGGAGTGGGGAGACAGGGAGTGGGGGGAACAGGGAGTGGGAGGAACAGGGAGTGGGGCGTAAAGAGTGGGAGACAGGGAGTGGGGGGACAGGGAGTAGGGCATAAAGAGTGGGGGGAGGGTACAGGGAGTGGGGGGGAGGGTACAGGGAGTGGGGAAGGGGGGGAAGGGGGGACAGGTGACACAGGTAGCAAGGCAGGTGTGGGGCGACCCGGGAAGAAGGGCTGTAAAGAGGACAGTGATGAATGAGTCGCTGAGAGAGAGAGAGAGAGAGAGAGAGAGAGAGAGAGAGAGAGAGAGAGAGAGAGAGAGAGAGAGAGAGAGAGAGAGAGAGAGAGAGAGAGAGAGAGAGAGAGAGAGAGAGAGAGAGAGAGAGAGAGAGAGAGAGATGGTCAGGTGAGTGTGATGATAATAATAATAATAATAATAATAATAATAATAATAATAATAATAATAATAATAATAATAATAATAATAATAATAATAATAATAATAATAATAATAATAATAATAATAATAATAATAATAATAGTGAGTAAGTGGGTGGAGATAGAGTGAGGGAGATCAAACAAACGTGACTAAATAAATAGTTACATCAATTGATTTCACACATATGAACACTAAATTATATGTTCAGTAAATACATATATATATAAGAAATAAAACATTCTCTAGAAAAGGTAGATTTAAAACTATAAGGGTAATTAAATGGTGGTAGTGGTTTGGTATTGGTGGTGGTGGTTGTGGTAGTGGTAGTAGTGGTAGTAGCGGTTGTTGTTGTGGTTGTGGTAATTTGGTGGTAGTGCTTGTGGTGGTAGTAGTTGTTGTTGTGGTAGTAGTTGTGGTAGTTTAGTGGAAGTGGTTGTGGTAGTAGTAGTAGTTGTGGTATATTGGTAGTAGTGGTAGTAGAGGTTGTTGTTGTGGTTTTGGTAGTGGTAGTAGTGGTGGTAGTGTTAATGATGGACTTATTACTGTAAAAGAGATAGTGGTACTACTGATAATTGTGGTAGTAATGGTTGAGATAACACTGTTTGGACTTCTGGTAATGGTTGTGGTGGTGGTAGTGGTGGTAATGGTGGTGGTATTTGTGGTAATGGTGTCTGGGGTTTGGTAATGGTAGTGATGGTGATGATAGTGATGATAATGCATGTAATGGGTGATGGTAGTGATGATGATGGTGTTGATAATGCATGTAATGGGTGATGGTGATAGATGGGGTTTGGTAGAATTCGTGATGATGGTGATGATGGTGATAGCAATTGTAGAGGGTGATGGTGTTAGAAATTTAAAGGTAAAGAAAGGAGGACATGAAGGCAGTGTGACGCCATATTTATTCCCTTATAAGGACATGAAGGCAGTGTGACGCCATATTTATTCCCCTATAAGGACATGAAGGCAGTGTGACGCCATATTTATTCCCCTATAAGGACATGAAGGCAGTGTGACGCCATCTTACCCTTCCCTGAGGACATGAAGATACCGTGAAGCCATCCTTACTCCCTAAACAGACAGCCTGGACAGTTTTAATGGTTCTCTGCCCACTTAGGTCTACAGGGGTCCCACACCTTGCCCAGTACGGTAGCACGCTGATCGACCTTCTTCAGATGCTCGTGGATAGGACCAGGAGAGAAAGGTATATAGGAAGGGGAAGGAGATAGGTGGAGAAGGGCAGTAGAAGGGTGAGAAGGGAAAGGAGAAACGGGAGGGAAGTTTATGGGTAAGGAGGGAAAAGAGAAAAGGAGGGAAGGAGAGAGGTGGGAAGAAGAGAGATAGAGAGGGGAAATAAGAATAGTAGGGAGGGAAGGATAAAGGATAAAGTTGAAGGGAGAAATAGGGAGGGGGGAGTAAGGGGAAGGAGAAATTTAGGGAAGGAGGGAGGGAAGGAGGCAGGTGTTTAGGAAGAAGGTAGACACTTAGTGATAAAGAGAGATTGAAGGAAAGGGATATACCTGGGAAGGAGGGGAGGGAGGAAGAGGGTAGGAGGGAGCCTGAAGATAAGAAGAAAGGCAGGAAAATAATAATGAGGGAAGAAGGAGGGAAACAGAGAGAGAAAGAGGCGTGAAAGGCTTGGGAAAATGAGTACCGGAGTGATAAAGGAAGAAAGAGAGGAAAAAAGGGAGAAAGAAACAGAGGGAGAAGGGAAGTAGAAAGGAAACACAGAGGGAGGGTGATGAAACGAAAAAGCAACGAATGCTACAACAACAATAATAACTACTACTACTACTACTACCAACAACACCACAACTACAACAACCACCGTACCACTACCACCATCACCATCACCACCACCACCACATCACTAACACAACAAATATATCGTTCCATCACCACTACTACTACGACCACCACTACAACTGCAACAACCACTACTACTACCACCATAACTACTTTATTATTATTATTATTATTACCATTATCATTATCATTATCATTATCATTATCATTATTATTATTATTATTATTATCATTATCATTATCATTATTATTATTATTATTATTATTATTATTATTATTAGCATTATCATTAGCATTAGCATTATTATTATTATTATTATTATTATTATTATTATTATTATTATTATTATTATTATTATTATTAACTAGCCAGAGACACAAAACTAGGAGAGAATTTAAGCATTCTATCAATCCGAGGACCCCAGCCCCATGAAACACTTCCCTACCACCACTACTACTACAACTACTACCACAACAACAACACCACTTTACCATCACCACAACTACAACAACCACTACCCTACCACCACTACTATCACCACCACCACCACACCTCGTTCGGAATGCTCCCCCAGGGTAAGCCTCACCACGCCCCCCGGCTACACCTGAATTAGTGCTGGGATCAATGTGGGTGAGGAGAGCTGGGCGAGGGGAGGGGGGAGGGATGGAAAAAAGTAGAGGAGGAGGGAGGAGAGGGACAGAGAGAGGGAGAGTTGAGGGAGGGGAGGAGGTAGGCTGCTAGGAGGATGGGAAAAGGTAGAGGAGGGAGGGAGGTAGAGAAGGAGGAGGAAGGGAATATAAGAAAAGGAAGATTGATGGAAAGAAGGGAGAAACATTTGCATGTATATACTTCTTTATAGTATGTTTTTACGGTATATATGCAATTATTTATCTATACTGTAGATGCATGAACACAAACGTACTGTACCAGGTTCTCTCTCTACCACAAGATTACATAGGCTACATACATACATATTTATAGATTGTGGTGTAGCCTAGCCTAGTCGACCAATGGAAGGCAGAGGGAGACACAACAAGAGTTCTTTATGATCCCGACTTGACAAGGTTGCAACCCCGATAAGGACGCTATGATCATCTAAGTGAGTAGGCCCTATGTGTACAGTGTTGATAAATCTGGAGCAACTGATTTCCCTAAACAATTCCAAGCAACAGGCCACCATTATTTGGGCCCATCTGGTACTGATTCCTGGCATACTTTTGGAGGAATAATGGTGCTCCAATATACCAAAACTTTATGACCCCCGTACCACTAATAAATATATCTAGTTTTATTGTTTATATTAATTTCCCGTATCTCTGCAGACTTGGTGTTATTCCCGTAAGTGAAATATGGGTTGCAAATTCTCCCAGCAATATTTATTTTTTACTGTGATATTTCAACCTTCCCCGAGTCACAAGGATTCCAAAAACATAGATGAAATGAAAATTGAGAGAGTAGTTTGTGATGATGCATAGAGAGAGAGAGACAAAATTAATAGACAGACAGAAAGTGCCTTAAGCTATATAGCAAACTGAAGTGGTGTGTTTCCTAGTAAAAAAAAAATCTGAAGGAAGGAATCAATAACCCTCCAATAACAACACCAACTACAGAGATAACCAACCACCTTATTGTATATAAATAGCACTGACATCCACCAATCTCAAAGTTCATATTTATTCCATTTACTCTCCACCGCAGCCATCTGTCTACCTAACTTAGTATCGGCTAACTAAAGGCAGAAGGAAGGAGTCGCAGGTGATGTTTTTGTAGGCGAGTTATGCTGGTGATAAGGTGGGCACTGACAGAGGTGTGGAAAATATTGGTCCAGTGGTGATGAATGCGATATATATGTACTGTACACTTTTTTTTGTACAGTGCAGTCAGACTCGACTCTGCATGGTATGTTGGTGATCTCTGAGATTAATTATATAATATTGTTGTTGTTATTGTTGTTGTTGTTGTTGTTGTTGTTGGCGTGAAATGAGAAGTGGTTGTTTCTTCTGGCAGTTTATATTTATTTACAGGGATTAATTAATAAACCGATGGGGAAATTAATCATCACGTCTCATTCACGACCAAAAGATGATGATTTGTTTGGGCTTTATGCTAATCGACTCAATTGTGGTGGTCATTAAGGCAGTCAGTCTTATTACAACAACACATCTTCCCCAGCCTTCTTAAACTATGGTACAAAGAGATATTGATGGTTTCCCCTCAGAGCAGATGAAGGGGTAACACTGCTTCAATCACTACACGTAAACAGTAAAACCCTTAATTAATTTATATAAAAAGGTGACTATCCCTTATGGTGATTTGTTTATGCTCAACACTACTGTATATCCCTCACCAAAATAGGACACAGTTAAGAGTCAGACAGACATTTAATTAAAATCGTAAGTGTAAAGAGGCAGGCGAGGGAAGCAGAGTGTGAAGGTGAGAATTGTCAACAAGAGGTACGGTACATACCAAGGACGCAGGCAGACAGGCAGAAGGAGAAGCAGAGATAAGCAAGCAAGCAAGCAGGCAGGTAGGCAGGTATGTAAAGGGGAGGGACAAACAGGCAGGGAGACAAAAATACAACAACAACAAATGATGAAAACAGAGACTGGGTGAGTGAGGGAGTGAGGAAGGGAGGAAGTGAGGGAGGGAGGAAGTGAGGGAGTGAAGGAGGAAGGGTGAGGAGATGTGCCAAAAAAGGTACCAGTTGGAAGTCAAACAAGCAAGCAGGAAGACAACAACAACAACAACAACAACAATAAATGTGATAGAGAGGTGTGACAGCAAGCAGGAGTGAGTGAGGAAGAGTAAGTAAGTGAGGTAGAGAGGAAGAGTGAGTGAGTGAGTGAGTGAGTGAGTGAGGTAGAGAGGAAGAGTGAGTGAGGTAGAGAGGATGAGTGAGTGACAGTGAGTGAGTGAGTGAATGAATGAGGTCTCGAGAGTGAAAGAGTGTGAGTGAGAGTGAGTGAGTGAGTGAGAGTGAGGAGATGTGCCAACAAGAGGTAGCGGTGGTGGCTGGCGTCCTCCTCCTTCTGCCCCGCCACACCCGGTAATTATTCAAATGATTTGTTTTATGTCTTACGTCTCCGGCTGGGTAACTCGAGGCACGCATTCATTCCTTCACCACAGAGAGACCGACCACACCAAACCAGACCCAAAAAGACCAGACCAGACTAGACCAGACCAGACAAAAAAAATAAAAAAATAAACCAGACCAGACCCAAAAAGACCAGACCCCCAAAAAACCAGACCAGACAAAAAAAACCAAATTAAACCAGACCAGACCCAAAAAGACCAGACCAGACTAGACCAGACCAGACAAAAAAGACCAAATTATACCAGACCAGACCCAAAAAGATCAGACCCCAAAAAGACCAGACCAGACAAAAAAGACCAAATTATACCAGACCAGACCCAAAAAGACCAAACCAGACAACATCTAAAATGACCAAGTTAAACCAGAAATAACCAGACCATAAACACCACACCATAAAAGAACAAATTAAACCAGATATAACCTGACCAGACCCAAAAAAGTAAAATTGGAGCAAATAATTCCTCCAAACAAGTCCAGGCAACAGGTCACCATTAATATTGGTCCTGTTTTCTGGCATACTTTGGAGGAATTAAAGCACTCCAATGTATACGGTACCCAAAAAAGTATAGCCTACTACGGTACCTACCCTTTAAAAAGATGATTAATTGGATGAGATGTAAATGGTTGGGTTTCTTATGGGTGGATTAATGGCATAGAATTTGTCTCTTATGGTGGTGGTGGTGAATTGGAGGCACTTCTGATTTCCTTCTGATATCCGTCTCTGATTTCACCCTGATTTACAATTGATTTCACCGTGATTTTCAATTGATTTCACCGTGATTTTCAACTGATTTCCCTCTGATTTTCAACTGATTTCCCTCTGATTTTCAATTGATTTCCCTCTGATTTTCTTCTGATTTCATTTGTGTCAGGAAAGAGGCGACCCATTGGACACCAGACGTCTAATAATATTAATAAAAGTTATTCACTCTAGGGAATAAATCTTTCCCGAAGCACACACACACACACACACACACACACACACACACCTAAATGGATACTATTTTTTTATGTACCTATAGTGGGAGAAATTTACTAAAAGTGTGATAGTTTAGACGGAGGTAGATACAGCCACAATCCAATAACCACCAATACCTTCCTTCCTTCCATCGTGTCAATAAATAAATCAGTATCATATCAAACTACAATCTTACAACACCTTATATACCTCAAATCAACCCCCACAATTATTATTATTATGAGGTGCTGCAAAATCATACATGTGTTGTTGTTCTTTATTACCAAGATATTTACCACGATGGAAGGAAAGTGTAGGTGCATAGATATTTGATTCGGGCTGTACATACATACCACGGTCGAATTAGTACGTACAGGCTGGAGGACGAAGAACGGGGCAATATAATGAGGAGGAAAGGCTGAAGGAAGGATGGATGGGTGTGAGGTATAGGAGGTGTTGGCTGAGTGGCTGGTTGGCTTACTGGCTGGTTGGCGTACTGACTGGCTGTGGTTTGGTGCAGGTTGTAAGGAAGGGTAAAAAAAGGTGTGTGGCAGGCAGTGGTAAAGTGAGGTACAGGTTAAGTGATGTTTTTGATGCAGGCTGTGAAATGAATGTGGTGCAGGTTACGGTATGGTGTAATGCAGGCAGTGAGGAGTAGGATGTGGTAAGGTGCAGGCTATGGTATGTGTGTGTGTGTGTATGTGTGTGTGTGTGCTAGCTATGAAGTGGGTTTGTGTGTGAGTTAAGGCAGGCTGTGGTAAGGTGCAGGCTATGGTATGTGTGCGTGTGCGTGTGCGTGTGTGTGTGTGTGTGTGTGTGTGTGTGTGTGTGTGTGTGTGTGTGAGGGCAGGTTGGTCCACTACAGGCTGGGCAGGCCGACCCAAGATTAACTCCCTTGATAACCACTCATTAGCTACTGATTTATGACCTCCACCACCCTTCTTCTTCTTCTTCTCTTCTCTCTCTCTCTCTCTCTCTCTCTCTCTCTCTCTCTCTCTCTCTCTCTCTCTCTCTCTCTCTCTCTCTCTCTCTCTATATATATATATATATATATATATATATATATATATATATATATATATATATATCTTTTTCTCTCTCTCTCTGTATACCATTTCATTCATTCCTCTCCTACTTTCTCCTTCACTTTCCCTCTGTCTCTTTCAACCTTTATTCCCTTCTCCCCTTCCCTGCCTCCCCCATTTTCAACCTCTTCTCCCATCTACCCCTGCCTCTCTCTCTCTCTCAACCCTTTCTCTCCATCCATTCCTGCCCCTCTCTCTTTCAACCCCTTCTCTCTCTTCTCTCCCTCCCTCCTCCGTCACTCTCCCGTCTCCTTGCCCCTCCTTCATTCCATTTATGTGGCTGTTGATGCCTCGGTCGGGGCGGTTTCTCTCCTACTTTGTAATTATTCTATTTGAAAACATTTTTAGCGGCGCCCAGGCCAGGAACAGCCCCAAGCCAGCCCTCACCTTCCTTCCCCCACCACCACCAATCGCCACCCAGTCCCCCCAACTCCATGTCCTCCATCGCTCTCCCCACACCATCACCCCCAACCTTTACACCTCTCCACTTAGTCCCCCCAACCCTACAGCCCCTCCACCACATTTCCAACACCAACACCCTAACCCCCAACCCCCCACCTCTCTCCCCACACCACCACCCCAACCCCCCAGCCCTCTCTACCCACTCCCTGTACCACTCTCCTCCCCACAGGACTTCTACCAACTCTCAAAACATCGGTTATTTTTTGCTTGAGTCATCCTTGTGTGCCTTGAAATATTCGACTACAACAACAGTACCACCACCACCTAGCCTAGCCTACTCACTCTTCACCACCGCTCCTCTTCTCTTGTCCTGCTGCTCTTCCTTGTCACTCTAGGATTATGGGGAACATACTTATGGGGAACATACTTTTCTATAGAAAAGTATGTTCCCCCGGCAAGTCACAATATAAAATGAATCACATGTGCTTCGAACGACTAGACATCACTGGATAGATGGCAAACTGCACACACACACACACACAACAGAGGATAGATGGGGAACTGCACACACACACACAACAGAGGATAGATGGGGAACTGCAAAAAAAAAAAAAAAATAGGATTGATGGCGAATTGTGTATTGTCGTTCAAACCACATAGTTACAGTAATTTATATTGTGTCTGGCTGAGGGAACGAACTTTAGAATTCCATAGTACCTTTTTAGCTCCGGCCTCAGCCGAGAGCTCAAGGTCTTATTTTCTATCCTCTCCTGCTTTCCCTGCCCTACCCAAGCAAGTACGTTTTACGTGAACTTTTATACACCATTTCACTATTGGCCACAAGAAGTCGTACATATGCTGTTGTTCTTTAAAGTTTACAACAGATAGAAAATGTAAGACTACGTAGGCCTAGCTGAAATACAACATTCTTATTAAGTTTGCTGTTTTTGCAATCACCCAGTCATTTGGTAGACACTTCATTGCAGTACATACCTACCTACAGAATAATTACCACTCTTGATATATATAACCTGTGTAAGAATTCCTGTTGCCAACTGTACATATCTTTTTTTTCCCTAGTCTCCATTCCCGTCCCCTACCCAGACTAGTACCACAGTGACTGGGCCTCTTAGCTGCCGGCACCCACCAACCAGACAGTGAATGATGCACCACGTAATGACCTGCCAGCCAACCACTCAGCCAGCCAGTCACGCAGCCAGTCAGCCCAGTCCAATATAGGTAATCACTCAGCCAGCCAGCAAGCCACTCAGTCAGCCAGTCAACCCATCAGTCAGCCCAGTCCAATATAGGTAATCATTCAGCCAACCAGCCAGTCACTCAGTCAGCCAGCTAGCCACTAAGTAAGTTAGACAGGAAAATACTCCACTATTGTAGGTTTCCACTAACTCCTTCAGTCAGCCACTCAGGCATCCAGGTAGCTCGTCAAATAGCAACTCAATAAGTGTACCAATCACACAGTACGACCGCCAATCATATAGCTATCCAATCAATCTGAATATAATTTAGTTAGATAATCATTTATCCATCCATCCATGCATCCATTAGTTCACCCATTTCTCTTTCCATCCATCCATCCTTCCAACTTTTCATCCAACCATTGTGTTGGACATTGAGTGTAGGTGTGTGTGTGTGTGTGTGTGTGTGTGCATCTGTTGTATGTGTGTGTGTGTGTGTGTTGGGGTGTGCCTGTTGTATGTGTGTATGTGTGTGTGGTTACTAATGAGTCTCCAAGGGGGCGTGGTAGCAGCAGCATCACCATCACCAGTGAGTAACCCTGAGGTGTTCATAAGCTCACACTATTGTCCCACCAAATAACAACCCAAGGCAAATATTTCTGTACAGTCATATTCCAAATTTGTGTCCGTTAGGTTAGGTTAGGTTAGATTGGGTTTAGTTAGGTTAGGTTAAGTTTAGTTTGATTTGATAAGGTTAGGCTAGTTTGGTTTGATAAGGTAACGTTGGGTTAGGTTAGGTTTAGTTTGGTTTGATAAGGTTAGATTAGTTTGGTTTGATAAGGTAACGTTAGGTTAGGTTAGGTTTAGTTTGGTTTGATAAGGTTAGGTTAGATTTGGTTTAGTTTGGTGTTTACTCTTCACAAAACAGTCATGGCCTTCGTGTAACACTCTAAATGGTCTTATAGGCTACTCTATACTCTACAGTCATACATGGATGATGAAAGGTATACGAATTCTGCATCACAGGCCAAACGATTACACTGACCTCAGGTGGTAGCAGACGTGACCTTATAATCTGAGTCTATATTAAGGAACAATACCAAAATCTATATACCTCCACCACCACCTCACACATACACACACACAACCACCGTCAACACACACTTCACACACCACCAAACACATACACACACACACAAACACAGTCAACAAACACATACATCTCTCTCTCACACACACACACCGTCAAAACACACATCTCTCTTTTTCATTCTCACACACACACACACACACATATACACACTACCACCACCGCGTCCCACTTTGCCAAACACGTGTTGTTGTGGCGGTGACTAACGATGTGCAGGAGTTCCTTTTGAGGCCACCAGCCCCCCTTTGTAGCCAGGCAGGGCAAGAAGCTCCATTGTGGCCACCCAGAGCAATTTCCCCGGCTCATCACCAAACGCCATTGACAGCAGTGATGGATGTGGGTCCTGGTTGACGTCTGGGCACCCTGCGACACTCCTCTCTCTTCACCTTCACCCCCTCCTCCCTCAGCATGCACTCACCTCACCTCATCCACTCCATGACTCCTTCCCTTGACACTCACTCCTCACCTTTATACCTCCATCACTCCATCTCTAGACACTCACTCACCTCACCACACCTCTTTACTTCACTTAACCCCATCATCGCTAACACACACACACACACACACAGATCAATTGTAATCGTTTTCCTTTCATGTCCAGCATAAAAATAATAATTATCACTTTACCACAAACGGAAGACACGGTTCACAGGTAGTCACGGCGGAGTAAAACAAACACATCCTTTATGTAGTCAAGTAATGTGCGTGCGTGAGGGGCGTGCGTGAAATGCGTGTTGTGCTCTGGGAATATTACGTCGGGTTATGCGTGACGTCACGTGCGTGTAATGCGTGAGTGGGTTCCTAGTTTCCGTGTGTGTGTGTGTGTGTGTGTGTGTGTGTGTGTGTGTGTGTGTGTGTGTGTAATTGTTGAATACCAAAATCTGAGACAAGAAGGGAGAGTGGAAGGAAGGGGAGGGGGAATGGGGAAGGGGTAAGTGAGATGGGAGAGGGGGAAGAGGGAAGAGGTAAGTGAGATGGGAGAGGGGGAGATATTCAGCATCCCAGCGTGAGATTGCACTAACTCCTGCAATATTTCAAGACGTGTCATTGTGCGTCTTGCGTCGTCGTAAACCAGCGTCTGATTTGTACCTGTTAAATGACGCACCACTTTGTAACCACCTCCCTTCAGGGAAAAAAAAAAAAAAAAAAAAAAAAAATGAGAGAAAACAAAAAATTAGAATACCTTTGAGAAATTGGAAAGCCTTGATTCCTCTAAAGTATTCCAGTTAAAACACAGATCCATATGAACGAAAATATTGGTGACCTGTTTGTTGCCTGGAATAATGTGGAGGAATAATCAGTTACCAGTACTCCAGATTTTGAAACATTGTACTGTCTAAACTCCATAACCTTTAACACCACCACACTATCAATATCTCCCCCTCAACCATCACACATCACCCCTACTGCTCCAACAACAACAACAACCTTTAACCCCACAACCACCACCCCCAGCAGCACAACCACAACACCTCCCCCTCCCAGCACCTTCCCTTCCCTTCCCTTCCCTTTCCTTCCCAAGATCAGCAGCCAATCTAGAGAGTTGACTCGGTGTGGTAGTAGTAGTGGTGGTGGTAGTGGTGGTAGTAGTGGTGGTGGTGGTGGTGGTGGTGGGACGGGGCACCTGATTATGTTATTGTGTTGCCCTTGTTTGTGCTATGATTAATGGAGGCAATTGCTGCGTCCGCCATTTACCGCCACCCCAGCCCGCCCAACCCGCCCCACCGACCCTCTTTACATCGCCCAACTAATTGCTGTGTCACTCGGATTAAGCAGGAGGCGGGTGAAGGGGTGACGGGTGATGGGTGATGCTGGATTTATTACGAGTAGGGTGCATGAGAGTTATTAAAGGGAAATGTGAGAAATGAATGATAATGATAATGATGATGATAAGTAATGATGTTAAGTTAAAAGAGTAAAGGATAGAATGGTGGGTGATGGGTGAGAGCTGGCTGGGTGAAGGCTGACTGGGTGACGGGTGCCTATAAAAAAAAAAAAAAAATACTACCTATACAATTATCACCTTTCTGGTATGATGTTAATAAGGCTGTGTTTATCTCTGTTGTATTGGGTGTTTGTGTGACGGGTGAAGCGTGGGTGACACATGCGTAAATAAATGGTGGGTGACGAGTCGGAAAATGGTGGGTGACAGGTGAGGTATTAGTGACACGTGAGAAAATGGCGGGTGGGTGACGCGTGTTACATGGTGAGCGACGGGTGAGGTATGAATGACGGGTGAGCAACTGGTGGGTGACACGTGTTAAATGGTGAGCGACGGGTGAGGTATGGATGACGGGTGAGCAACTGGTGGGTGACACGTGTTAAATTATATTTGACGTGTGAGGGCTGGGTGAGGTATGGAGGTGAGGGCTGGGTGAGGTATGGAGGGTGATGGGTGGGTGAGACAGCATGTGGGTAGGTCCGTAGGTGGGTGAGTAGCATTATTACCTTGACTCTCTCTCTCTCTCTCTCTCTCTCACACACACACACACACACACACCACACACTAACGATCTGGGGATTGTTATGCCTGTATGTCTCTCAGAAACCCCGTGTAATGACCAGACAGACAAGAGGAATGATGGTGTGTGTGTGTGTGTGTGACAGATAGAAAGAGAGAAAGAGAGAAAGAGAGAAAGAGAGAGAGAGAGAGAGAGAGAGAGAGAGAGAGAGAGAGAGAGAGAGAGAGAGAGAGAGAGAGAGAGAGAGAGAGAGAGAGAGAGAGAGAGAGAGAATAAATAACAAAGAAACATAAATAGAAACATAGACAGAGAGAATATTATTATATATATGAATTGACATTGGGTACTTTTTCACTGTTACAACATTTTCATATTATATTACTGCTTACTCATTCAACACACACAATATATTTACCGTCCTCCACCAAGTGACAGCTGTACTTACTTTCTCTCTATATAGCAAGCATGGAAACGTGGCCAGTATAACCTACAGTATGTGTCTTCTTCTTCAATCTCCTCCTCCTCCTCCTCCTCCTCCTCCTCCTCCTCCTCCTCCTCCTCCTCCTCCTCCACCTCCTCCTCCTCCTTCTTCTCCTCTTCTCTGAATGAATGTCACTTTCAAAGGAGTAGGAAGGAATATCAAAGTATCAAATAATAATGAAGAGCAACAGGGTAGGATACATGAGCTATAAGGAGGAGGGGTGTGTTTGTTTATGTTATGTTAATTAGTACTACTCAGGTGAGGGAAAGCAATATACTGTATGGCTGAGAAGAGACATTAGGAAGAGACATATTATTATCTCACCCAGTGTATGTGTGATTATCATAAATTATATTACCTTCTGCCACAACAGCTGCCTCGCGGTGTATCAACTGAAGAGGCAAGACCTTGTTGAGAGAGAGAGAGATCGTACACTAAATATAAAATGGTGAGGGACAGAGATGATGATGATGATGATGATATTGGTTTGTTTGTACATTTGTGTGACCATTATTATGACTGTGTGATGACTGAAGAGTGTGAAGTGTGAGGAATATGATACGTGTCGAATTCATGCCCTGGTTTTTGTAGTGTAGTGTGATGTGTGTGTGTGTGTGTGTGTGTGTGTGTGTGTGTGTGTGTGTGTGTGTGTGTGTGTGTGTGTGTGTGTGTGTGTGTGTGTGTGTGTGTGTGTGTGTGTATAGCATAAAATGTTTCTAAATTATGTACGTGTATTGAAGTATAAAGTATTTGTAGTGTGTAAAGTGTGTGTATTGTGGTGTAGTGTGGTGTTTCAAAATTATGTTCAGTGTCTGTGTATTGAAGTGTGTGAGGTGTGTGAGGATTATGTCATGACCCCTATTATAAAATGTGTGTGTGTGTGTGTGTGTGTGTGTGTGTTTGTGTGTGTGGGAAGTGTGTGGACATCCTGCCGTGGCCCCTGTGCTGTAGTGTAGTGTGAAGTGTTTGTGAAGCTTGCGAGTGTGTGAGTATCATGCCTGGCCCCAAGAGGAAGATAATGGCTGTGTGGAGTGTGGTGGGGTGTGGACAGGCCAAGGACAAATGTAAAACCCTTCAGGGATGGGAATGACATATGTTTGTAAGAGATGTATACTATATAAGAGCAACGATTGAAGGCTATCTCTTGTACCAAGGTTTGAAGAGAGAAGAATGCATCACGAAATATGATAAGTTTAAAGCATATAATATTATTGTTCTGTATATTGCCTATATGGTATCTATATATGCATACCTATATAGGGTGACTGTACGGTTATTAATCTTGCCTTCACTTAAGCTAGGAGATAGAGTTATTACGTGAGTTACGTGTTAATAAAATACAATATCTTTAATAGAGTCTTCAGTGATATGGATACACAATGATATCATATCCTCCTTGACAGACATATGCATATATAAAGACCATGTGGAGGATAGCAAGAGTCCTCAGCGCTGTACTGTATACCTTCCCAAGCGGCTCTTCCCTTCCCTCTCCAGGTGACGTGTGTGCAAAGACATCCCAGCTATTGTGTTGCTCGAGTCAGACGTGTAATATGTATGATGTACAGTTGGACACATGGATTCGTGGTACAGCCCAGTCAGGTGAAAAATACTCAGATGTACAGTTGGACACATGGATTCGTGGTACTGTACAGCCCAGCCAGGTGAAATAATACTCAG
>JAWZYT010001225.1:0-47500 GCA_034508575.1 Petrolisthes manimaculis | reverse complement strand
GAGCGTTTTTCTGTCTCCGTGCATGGATGAAGTATCAGCCGTGCCCATTAATTGAAAAGAATAAAACCCACACTGTGTATTTAAGACAAAACTCGTGTCGTGAAAACTGGTGAAAATATATGGTAGAGGACTAAACCTACTGGACACGAACGTAACTATAGTGGGACTTTCATAATGTTTCACAAGTTATATTAAATCATTGGACAAGACAGCGACACGAGTTTTATCTTTGATAGTGCATTCATTCTCCTTAAATCTGTAGTACATTCCTATGAAATATTAAGTCAGTGAGTCAGTCAGTGGAGTTACCTTAAGTATGATACTCCTAGTTATGATATTATTTATAGTTAGGTGTATATAGTACATTCTTAGTCTCAGATTTCTCAGTCAGTTAGACGGGCAGTGAAGTTCTTTTAAATAGGAAATGCCAAGTTTTAGTGTCAGCATTGTCAGTTAAGTCTGTCAGTCAGTCAGTGGAGTTCTTTTAAATAAGATGATATACCAAGTTTTAGTCTCAGCATTGTCAGTCAGTCAGTCAGTCAGTTAGTTAGAGAGTGAGTGAGTGAGTTCTCTTAAATATGATACACGTGGTTATTTGCGTCATGCGTGCTCCAGAGGGGGTAATATTCACAATGCATCGTAACTCTGGCTAGCATTACCCGCATTAAGCTTCCATTCAGCAGGAGGGAGCGATTCATCTCGTGCCTGGGCGACATAGATCAGGGTGGGAAGGGGGTGAGGCAGGAAGAGAACTTGTCCAATTATGAAGCACTACTACCACTACCGTCACCCCTACCACAACTACCATCACTACCACTACCGTCACCCCATCACAACTACCACTACCGTCACCCCTACACCACCACTACTAACATCAATACTACTATCATCACCCCCACCACCACTACCATCACTAGTATTACAACTAATACTACTACTACCACTACTTCTACTACTACTACCACATTCAGTATAACACTACTCCCATCATCATCACCAACAACAACAACCCCATCACCACCCTCTCCACCACCCTCTCCACCATCACCACCACCACAACATCAACCAACAACAGGCAAGCCACACCAGAAAATTAGCAGCTTTTGCTATTCTTCCCCATATGAGTCAAATTGTCCTCTTCCTGTGTAGCGCCCAGACACTTCCTCCTCCTCCTCCTCCTCTTACTCCTCCTATTCCTACTCCTCTTACTCTTACTCCTCCTCCTACTCCTACTCCTCTTACTACTCCTCCTCCTGTCGTGCCTCTCTTGTAAACAACTTAGGACTGTGCGTGTTAATGTGGGCTAATGGGAAACCAACCCAATTGAGGATGAATGTTTAGAATAGATCATTATATAATTTGACGCCTAAGCGGATTATACGGGTTGTGTACATACATAAATACATACATAGAGTGTTGAGGCTCTGAGAAGGGACTTGATTAATTGATATTGACTCTACAGCTGGAAAGTTATATTTTTTTTTACTGTAATGTGTTTGTTAGAGTGGGCTACATTCATTTTAACACCCAGACGAATAAATAATCAGCATTTGTAACTCTATAGAATCATGAAATAATCACCAAATATTATAACATCCTTTCCTTGTTGATGTAAATGCAAACACAAAATAACGAAAACACACACATACACACAAAATCACGAAAACACACACACACACACACATAGTCACGGAAAACACATGAAAATACACACACACACACACACACACACACACACACACACACACACACACACACACACACTTCCTGTTGTCATGATGAGACTGGGTGGTTGGTGTATGAATTAAAGGGGTTCTTCATCATCATTTCCACAACACGTTACTAATTGTTACATTTAGCCTGATATCTAAATTACACCCACTCGCATAGTTACACTCCTTTTAAACTTTTCAATATTAATATAGTAGTGTCTTTGCTTTCTCTCTCTCTCTCTCTCTCTCTCTCTCTAGCCTCTAAATATTGTATAAAGGGGTAGTAGTGTGTTGGTAATTCTGGAGCACCTGCTAATTCCTCCAAGTTATTTCAAGCAACAACAGGCCACCATCAGTTTTGTCAATCTGGTCCTGTTTCCTGACATACATGCATTTATTTTGAGGGAGGAATCAAAGCGCTCCAATGTACCAAAAAGTGTATCACCTACCTACCTACCTACTTACCTACCTACCTACTTACCTATCTACCTACTTATTTCAGGCACTGGTGACGAAGGGAGCAGCAATAATAGGTATACTGTATAAAAAAATATTAGGTTCTGTGGTGAAAGTGAATATATAAAGTACCGTACACGAGAGCAATGACACGCCTGAGTTACGTGGGGGATATATATATATATATATAAAATAAAATTGATAACACCTCATGATACACGCGTATATATGTCACCAGCACGCGATATAGGGCAGGTACTGTACACTCGGCTACCATAGTCTGTAACCCATGCACCTGAGTGGAAGCCCGAGATCTGAAGCATATACTACAGGAGGTTTCTGAACAATAGACACAACTTTAGGCCTCGATTGTATATATATAGCCTACATCCTTTACCTCGTTGACAATAACCCGATGGAATAGGGAATTTGGCGGAACTGTCGTAACCTCATCCGGCTTTTCAATGAGGGACCTGATACATATTAATCTAAAATGAAATTATATAAGGGCAATAATGATAATGGTCCATTCACACACATAGCCTATATACCATTGACGTCGTGTTAGTGAAATCCTTGACACATCAGTGACGTTCATTCACACCATCACTATCATCACTATTACCATCAATACTGCTACTGTCATCCCCACCACCACTACCACTACTACCACCACACTCACCGCACCATTACCATTACCTCAATCTCCACTACCACCATCATCACTGTCACTACTACTACTACTACTACTACTACTACTACTACTACAGCCGTCTATCCTATACCATTCTTGTCCTATACTATTCAACATAGCTTGTTTGAAACTGCATTTCAATAAAGAGCTCGTCATTTTTGTTTGTTTACAGCTCAAAATACTCGTCCCACCTTCCGACGTCAGTGAAAAAAACTAAAAAGAAAAATATATATATATATAGGTGTGGACAATATATATTCAACTTGTGGCCGCCACTGATCGATATATTACTATAATATTATAACACGGAGAGTCAACACACGGTACTGCTCCGGATGTGTGTCAATATTGGCATCACTCAGTATCAAAGTAGCGATGTTTTTATGTTTTTGTTTTTTTCACTGACACATACACTGATCATGAGTAGTGGAAGAGGCACTGACACGTCAAGGATATCCTATGTGTATATGGACGTTAAGGGGGAAGTTTTGTGTTGGTAAATCTGGAGCAACCGAATCATCTAAAGTATTCCAAGCCACAGAACACTATTATTTTTGCTCTTCTGGTCCTGTTTCCTGGCGTACTTTGGAGGAATCATGGCACTTCAATATACCAAAAAAAAAAAAAAAAGAATTACAGCCTGAAGGGACCCTGTGATGTAGTAAGAAAACTGGAGGTGAGTGAGTCCTTTAAACATTACCACGAAACAACATCTATATTGAAGGAGCTTGTTTTGTGGCATGGTCAGGAGGAATCAGAAGGCTCCAATTTTCATACACGATCACGGGGTCCTTTAGGGAATTGTATATAGTTTAGGCATTTTGGGAGATAATGATTCCTCCAAACTATTCCCAGCAACAGGCCACTATAAAAAAAAAAAAAAAAATCTGGAGGACTATATAGTGATTCCCTCAAATTATACATATGCTGGTAAAAAGACTATGCTAAATTTTTCTTTAACATTTTAAACATATACAATCTTTCTTTTTTTTTTTTCGGTATATGTAATGCAAATTATACCAAAGATTTACACAATTTAGTGATTACCTGCAATTTATAAACACTGCATCATGGACTGTAGGAGAGACTTAATGTTATTTACAGGGAATTGGTGCATTTTAGGCAGGAAAACCCCCCCCGCAATATATCAAAGAAACAAGAAAAAAAATAGTTATCTTTCTCATCTCCCCCCCCCCCGTGTGTGTGTGTGTGTGTGTGTCTGTGTGTGTGTGTGTGTGCTGACGAGTGCAGTGTAGTGTGGTGTGGTGTAGCGTAAATATTCAATGTGTGTGTGTGTGTTGTAGCGTGAAAATTCAATGTGTGTGTATGTATGTGTATGTGTGTGTGTTATGGGATGGGGACATGAGGGGTAGTGTGGTGTGGTGGCATTGGAGAGAGAGGGAGGGGTAGGACCAGTCAACCAGTCAACCAGTCAGCCAACCAGCCAACCAGCTATCTCACACCTCCATCTTTAGTACCCAATTTAGTGTATAGCCTCTGTGGCTGTCTGTCTGTATGTGTGTCAGTCCTTTCTCTCTTTACACTTCTTTTTTCTCTCTCTTTCTCATTATATTTTAAATCTACCATTTTATCTCTCTATCTATTTATCTATCTACCTATTTTTCTGTCTGCCTGTCAATTTAGCTTCTATCTTTAATCATATAATCATTTTCATGTTTCTCTATTTCCCATTTCTCTTCCACATCCATTCGTATTATATCCTATATATATATATAGTGTGTGTGTGTGTGTGTGTGTGTGTGTGTGTGTGTGTGTGTGTGTGTGTGTGTGTGTGTGTGTGTGTGTGTGTGTGTGTGTGTGTGTGTGTGTGATGACTCTATTCAACCCCTCCTTATCTACGACTCTCATTCGTTCTCACCACCTCCTCCTTCTTCTTCTCCTCCTGATCCTTCCTTTCTTCCTTACCTTCTACACCTTCATTATAATATATACCCTACCTCACTAATCATTCCCTGCTGTTCCCCTTCCTCTCTCTATATATCTTTTTCCTGGTACGCTTCCTCTCTCTCTCTCTCTCTCTCTCTCTCTCTCTCTCTCTCTCTCTCTCTCTCTCTCTCTCTCTCTTTATATATATCATACTCTTAAAGGGATAATATATCTACGATGCATGGTGTCTCAAATAGGATTCAGCATGGAGACACCGAATCCTCCAAACATCCTCCAACCTCTACCACGAAACAGTAACGCACCTCCGACAAGTAATGATGATCTGTTTCGTCGCGGAGTTTGGGGTAACCTAAGGGGAGAGTATATTTTTGGCACATCGGAGCACTTTGATTCCCCCCAGAGTATGCCACGAAACAGGAGCACATCAACAAAAACAAATGATGGCGTGTCGCTTGGAATAGTTTGAAGGAATCAGTTGCTCCAAATTTACCAACACTATTATTATATACCTGTACTTGCCCCTTAATTAACGTCCTTCCTCACACAGTCTGACATTAATGCTTCATGTTAACAGATGTAACTAGTAATGAGTAACACCTTGGACTTGACTCACCCTTGTACTGTCTAACCCTAACTTACTCCTGTGTGTGTGTGTGTGTGTGTGTGTGTTTTGAATAACAACCTACTATAGCTACACTTATAAACACACATACACACACACCCATCCATCCAACACACACATACACACACAATCACACCCATCCATCCAACACATACACACACACACACACATACACAAACACACCCATCCAACACACACACACAACCACATCCATCCTACACATACACACACCGGACGCTTACATCATCATCAACAACAACAAACAACATTCATGCATTATTGAAGAGGCGGAACTTGGCTCTCTTTGCCGTCCAGGTCCGTGTTGCATTATTCTCCCTATTATTATTATTATTATTATCATTATTATTAGTTTTTATTATGCCACAAAACAGATTCCCCTTCTCGTATGCAGAGGAAAATACAGTAGTGATTACAAATTTAATGTCCTGAATTAAGGGAATGATAGTGAGCCATTGGAATGAATATTATAATGAACAAATAATTTTACATACAGTAGATCGAGAGTAACAGTTTCATATCATTATCATTTATTTTTATTTTTTTCTGAGGGTGTTAAAGGACGAAGGACACTGTTGGCAAATCTGGTTGCAAATGATTCCTCCAAGCTATTCCAGACATCAGGATACCATTACTTTTCTTCATCTGGGTCTGTTTCCTGGCATACTTTGGAGGAATTATGGCGCTCTAGTCTATCAAAAGGACTAGGTATTGTTTGTGAGTGTAGAGTTTGACGCCTCCTGGATGGTTACATGTGAGAGAAGACTTGTAAAACATTTGGTCTATTTCCCTACCCTAAACAATCTTACTCTATACCCTACCCTACCCTACCCTACCCTACACTACCTGATCTTCCCTTACCCTATACCCTACCCTACCCTTCCCTACCCTACACTACCTGATCTTCCCTATACCCTACCCTACCTGACCTTCCCCTACCCTATACCCTACCCTTCCCTACTCTACACTACCTGATCTTCCCCATACCCTACCCTACCCTACCCTACCCTACCTGACCTTCCCCTACCCTATACCCTACTCTACTCTACCCTATACCACTGTCTTCCCTGCCTTATCCTACCCCTTATAGGCCCTATACTTCTATGGACATCCCTACCCTACCCTAGTTTTTCCTACACTACATTACCTTATACTCTATTCTACCCTAACCCTAACTTTCACTTGCCTTACCCAACCTATTCTTCCCTACCTTACCCTATTCCACTCGTATCTATCTCAGGCATCAGTATCTCTCCCCCCCACTCCCTCTCTCTCTCTCTCTCTCTCTCTCTCTCTCTCTCTCTCTCTCTCTCTCTCTCTCTCTCTGCTAAGGGTGGTGAGTAGATAGCCATCAGTCTTTGAGGCCATCTGCCCCTCCCACTCACCTATACCCCATCACTACTATCTCCCCAGAGCCGTATAATAGAAGAGTTTGGACAACCGTTCTGCTGGGCGCCATCTTGCAGCGAAATGTCAGTGAGCGGCCGTATGAAAACAATAGCCAGACTACAAACATTAACTTCCCAGCCTTTTTTTTCAGAATAGATTGTTTAAATATATAAATACACATGTATATATTATGTACATGTGTATGTACATATGACTTATTATAATGATAGTAGTCTTATAATGTATATAAATGGGAAGAAAGACAATGAAAATCCAACCAAGGCCTTCCCTATACCTGCCTGGCAGTAAATTGGAATAGTTTTGTTTATACTAAACCAAAGCTGCTATATAGGTCCCAGTATGTTTTCATTGTCTTTCAAACCATCTTATTTATATTACATTATTAATACATAATACGATGATGTAATATATATATATGTATATATATATATATATATATATATGTATATATATATATATATATATATATATATATATATATATATATATTTTTTGTATTAATTAACTTTTTTATTTTATTATTATTATTTTTATTTTATTTATTTTTTCGTCGTCGTCACAGCCGTTGCCGCCGCCGCCGCCGCCCCGCCACCGCCGCCTCCGCCCCCGCCGCCGCCGCCCCCGCCGCCGCCGCCGCCTCCACCACCCCGCCGCCGCCGCCCCGCCGCCAACCCGCCGCCGCCATCGCCGCCGTTTTTTTTTTTTTAATATATATATATATATATATTTTTTTTTTTGTAATAATTAACTTTTATTATTATTATTATTATTATTATTTTTTATTTATCAATTTTTTTTCGTCGTCGTCACCGCCGCCGCCGCCCCGCCGCCGCCCCGCTACCGCCGCCCCGCCGCCGCCGCCGCCCCGCCGTCGCTGCCGCCCCGCCGCCGCCGCCACCCCGCCGCCGCCGCCGCCCAGACGCCGCTACCGCCCAGACGCCGCCCTGCTGCCACCGTCGCCACCGCCGCCGCCCCCCTGCCGCTGCTGCAATGCCGCCGTCGTTTTTTAATAATTAGTTTGATTTTTTTTAAATACTACATATATATATATATATATATATATATATATATATTTTTTTTTTTTTTCGTCATAGTCACCGCCGCCGCCGCTGCCATCCCGTCGCCACCGCCCCGCCGCCGCCGCCCCGCCGCCGCCACCGCCGCCCCGCCGCCGTCGTTTTTAATAATTATTATTATTTTTTTTTTTAATAATATATATATATTTTTGTTTAATATATATATATATATATATATATATATATATATATATTTTTTATTATTATTTTTTTTTATTTTTTTTTCGTCGTCGTCACCGCCCTGCCGCCGCCACCCCACCGCCGCCGCCTTCCCGCCGCCCCGGCCTCCTCGCCGCCGCCGCCGCCGCCGCCGCCGCCTTCACCGCCGCTGCCACCGTCGTTTTTTAATAATTAGTTTTTTTAATTGTTTTTTTGATAATATATTTTTTTTTAATATTTTTTTTTTATTATTTTTTTATGTTTGTAATTACCTTTTTATTATTATTATTATTATTATTTATTTTTTTTTTTATTTTTTTTTTTTTTATTCGTCTTCGTCGCCGCTGCCCCGCCGCCGCACCGCCGCCGCCGCCGCCGTCGTTTTTTTAATAATTAGTTTTTTTTTATTATTTGTTTAAAATAACATATATATATATATTTTTTTATTTTATTTTTTTTTGTAATAATTATGGCTGCACATCATAAAACCAAAATCAAGGATCATCTTGAGATGAGCGGCACACAAACACTTTAGTCGATGAGCGGCACACAAACACTTTAGTCCATGAGCGGCACACAAACACTTTAGTCCATGAGCTGAGCCTGGAACTTGAGAGAGTACCAAAAAGGTGAATAAATATTATGTGCACTTTCAGCAAGGTGGATGTCTGAAGTGTTGCGAAATTTGTATTCATGATGTATCGTAAATTTTTCACCGAAAATCGAGAATAAAGTAATAAAAATCGCAAGTCTTCAACTAAAGATCATATCAAGAGACTTCTAGTTGGTCTCATCTTATTCGTTTCTTAATTCTGCATCTTTTGGTGTATAATACATGCAACTTAGGACACAAATTTGCTTCATAATATGAGAAAAGTGAAGGAAAAGTAGACCAATTTGTAGTATTTTCTTACGACTTTGTTTACAAACTTTCTTTTGTTTCTGCCCAATCCGTATCTGGACGACGAGAACACAGATTCTACGTATTTGGTCAGTTCTTGTCACTGAAACCAAGCGCTCCCAAGACGCTCTTGGTACCCCAATCCTCAGCTTAGACGACCAGATGACGTCTTACGTGTACTTTCTTAAGGCAGCCAGGGTACTGAGCAGGTGAGGTGTCGCTGCAATATGGCGCCCATATATCAGGTGACCTGTCCTCGGCCAATCACAGGCCACCGCGCGGGGTGAGGTCTAAAACGGAGTTGTCCAAACTCTTCTATTCTACGGCTCTGTATCTCCCCTTCCTCCCCATGCCATCCCCCTTCCCCCCCCCCACCCCCCACCCTTTCTTCCCCGGGGTGCAGTCCTTCTCACCAGCCTTTAGCCACGCTCACCACACACACACACACACATACACACACACTCTTACAAAACACACAAACACATCATTACAGCACATAAAATTCACGCCTCTACCACATGTGCACCACTATTCCCGTACTATGTCTATGTACACACACACACACACACACATTTTAAGAGCAGATCCATTCGCCGACACACAAACACTTCAGTTGCTTAATATAGATATTTTCACCCCATATATAGACAAGCATGAGCACATATAGATTCTAATAGTCGGTCAACACACACACACACACACACACACACACACACACACACACACACACACTAAGCAAACACCCGTAACAGTTATATGAAAACCACAAGCATGTATGTACACCCAACCACAATGTATGTATGTACACCAAACCATGCACATGTACAAAATATAAGCATAGTTAGTTGAACACGCTCTAAAACACACACACACACACACACACACACACACACACACACCATCCTCAATACTGACTTCTGCCCCTGATGTCTCCTATTTGGCACTAAGAAACTTGATATTGGCAGAAATAGTTGACCCTCATTCATGTGTCCAACTGTACCAACTGTACCCTTTAAGTGGATATTTTTTTGTTGGTAAATTTAGAAAGACTCTTGATTCCTCCATACTAAGTCACGAAACTGATCCCCTATTATTTCCCTGGGAGCGTCTGTTTTCTGGTGTACTTAGGAGGAATCAGTAGCCTTTCAATATAGCAACAAGCGAATCCCCACTTAAGATTATTAAGTTGTGTTGAGTTTAGGAAGACTGGACAGCATTCTGATTTTCTCATACGGACCAGTTGGCTCTTATAAAGTCACACACGCTAACCACAATACGCCTCACTTCCTCCTGTACACACACACACACACACACACAAAACAAAAAACAAACCACTGGTGTGCGAACACACATACATACACACAATGCAAACATAGACAAGTACGAACACACACACACACACACACACACACACACACACACACACACACACACACACACACACACACACACACACACACACACACACACACACACACACAAATATAGATACAGACACACACACAAACAGAGAAGGGAGTATTTATGGGAGGATATATCCCAGAGGCAGCCATCATCACCACCACCATTAGTTCCCATCACCACCTTCACCACAGCCACCTCATACCTCCAACACCTCCTTTCTCTCTGTCCTCCACACCTCAACACACACACACACACACACACACACACACACACACACACACACACACACAAACACCTGGCTCCACGTCTTTAATAATATAATAAATTATATACAATATGTTATATATAAAAATATGTAATATATAAAATGTATGACACCAAATATCAGTATTACACAGGACGCACGCCATAATTTTGGCATTTTATGTCTCAGCAAAAATTATTTCATCCGATATTCATGAACTGAACCTGTGCTCCATTTGTTGGCAGGAGAACGTCTAAAATATATACGTTTTCATGTCATAAAGGAAGGATGACTGTATATACTCACTCTGTACATAAGAAAAGGAGAATTGTATATACTAATTCTGTACAATGTTATAAAGGAAGGAGAACTGTATAATTATACTCACTCTGTACAATATCATAAGGGAAGGAGAACTATATACAGTATACGGTACTAACTCTATACAACTGCCCAGAATTCTAAGCACACACAAAGTCACATGCACAATCCAAAACACACACACACACACACACACACACACACACACACACACACACACACACACACACACACACACACACACTCCAATGTATTCACCATCAAGCCACTCCCTTCCACCTCTTCTCAATTTTTTTCTTCACCAGCCAAGGTCCAGTCAGCCTTCATTAGCGAGACCCCAGAAAGGAAGGAAGGAAGGAAGGAAGGAAAGAGTCAGGTGATGTGATGGTGGTGGAACTGACTCGAGAGAAGGAAGCCAGGTGAAGATAAGTCAAGAACGAAGATATTAATGAAGGAAGGAAGGAAGGGAGGGAGATTGGTAGGTAGGTAGATAGAAATGGTGGAAAGAAGGAAGGTAGGTAGGTAGGGATATACAGTACGTAGGTAGGGAGGTAGGTAGGTAGGCAAAAAGGAGGGATGGAGGAAGGAAGAAGGGAAAAAAGGAAGGTAGGCCTGGTAAGCTAGGTATATTAAGGATACATGTCACATTAACACATACATACACTATTAGGCTATGCCCGAATTATGTATGTATATACACTTATTAAGAGCAAACATGTATATATACAAGAAAAGCATACACACACACACACACACACACACACACACACACACACACACACCTGAATGATCACAATCGAACAGGTGCTGCTATGATTAATGTGGCCAAGGTGGGAATCACAGTCCACCTCAAACGTCAGTAGTGTGTGTGTGTGATTGACTATGTGTGTGTGTGTATTGTGTGAGATTGACTATGTGTGTGTGTGTATTGTGTGAGATTGACTATATGTGTGTGTACGGTTAGCCACAGGAATTCGTACATACACTGCCGTCTAGGAGAGAACACACACACTACATGCATACAACATGCTCTCTGATACAGACCTTATAATACAGTATATACACTTGACTCTCACAACACAAGACGACATTAATGAACACAGCTAAATTATACACTGACCTACCGTCCGTCCTCTGTGTTCCCATTTAAAGGACCCTGTGATGTAGTCAGAAAATTGGAGATAAAGGAGTTCTTCAAATATTGCCACGAAACACCACCTATATGGAAGGAGCTGGTTTTGTGGCATGGTCGGGGGGAATTAGAAGCCTCCAAGTTTCATATACGATCACGTTTCTTATAGCCTACTCTCCTTCCTTCAATAGGCCTGTGTATCGACATAATTATTTTAAATGTGAACTATTTTGTGATTAGTTTTTGTTAATAATTTTTTCCAGGCACAGTCATGAATTAGTAATAATGATAATAATAATAAAAATAATGATGATGATGATGATAATGATGATGATTATAGTACCATTTTCCTTGCTCTTTTTTCATTCATGTGTATAAATTTAATGCACAATATTCTCGAGTGCGTCTGAAAGTGTAAACAATAATAACAATAACCAAGTTCCTAAGATAATACATGGACCTTAAGGGGAGAGTATACTTTTGGTACATTGGAGTGCCTTGATTCCTCCAAAGTATGCTAGGAAACAGGGCCAGAAGAGCAAAAATAATGGCGTTCTGTTGCTGAGAATAGCTTGGAGGATTCCGTTACTCCAGATTTACCAACACAGTACTTTCCCCTTAGTCAATGGACTGCACATTTATTTTCTTCTTCTATTAATTAAAGCAAATGTGAGGCCGTGTTTGTTTACCTTCTCACTTAAAAATTACCAATATTATAGAACAAACAACTCCCTACAACACTCACTTTGTAATATCGTAGCCTAAATTTATGTAGATTTAAAAATGATCATGGCAAATAGACAATGAGAAGAAAAGATGTCAAGATACCGAAAAAAAAAGACACAATCACGAGTATAGATAAAAATTCACCTGATATAGACTCCATCCTTTTCACATTGCTTATATATACATTCCGTGAAATAAAATTAATGTCATGTATATGTGTGTCAAATCTTTCGTCAACGTGGATTTCTTTCCTTGCAAAAAAAAAACCCTTTCCTTCCGTCGATGTGGATTTCTTCCTTAACAAAACCATCACCCACCTTCCTTTTTTAATTATGAACGATGAAACGAAAAACAAACATTGGAACTATGAGCGAGTGTCGGGGAAACATTATTATTTTTTGCTCGAGGAAGTAAGTACAGAGGGAGGGGAAGGGGGAAAAAAAAGAAAGGGGTATAGCCTAGGTTGGTAGGTATAGCCCCTGGAGATATAAAGAATAATAAAGGACACGACGACGATACCCAGTTCCAATTCGCACCGAGGTGGGAAGTTTGCTCTCTTCTTCACACACACATTCTTGAAACCTACTTGTCCCACTAAATTGGTTGGTGGGTGTATCAGATTGCGGGTTCTCTGGTTACAAGGGTGTTAGCACGGATTATCCCCTTGTCCTTGTTCACCCGAGTAGTAGTGTCCTGTGTCGGTCATTGAAAGCAGAGAGAGAGAGAGAGAGAGAGAGATATGTTGTTGATGTCCTGATGGTATAGCATATAATATTATAGGTTATAGGTTATATATTATAGTTGAATTTACGGAGTCAAATTTTCTTGGCTGGTTGGCTAATAGGAGAACCAAGATCAAGAGAGTAGCCTACTGGGAATATTTCTTGATGTTGAGGGGAACTGTTAACTCCTCCACACCATACGGCATGAAACAGAAACTATATATACCCTGCATGGTCATATGAGTAGGGGGATCAGTTTACTGTATTAGACTACACTGTTTGTAGAGTTGTATAGACTAACTCTAATTTCTTCCATATGCACAGTTAATACCTCATTAAGGGATGAGACTATTATTTCTATTTATAGTGGTGAAAGGGAAGGTTATAATTTTATTTTATAGTGATTCCTCTAGAGTAAGCCAAGAAACATACATATCCCTTTTAGCAACACTGAAGTCGTCTGTTTCTCGGCATGGTATGGAGGAAACCAATGGAGGAACCAACAACAAGAGATTCTCCCCTCAATTATAAGCTTATATATTATTTTCCAGGAAGGCAAGAGTACGGCTGAGTGTTTGTCCAAGGTAAATATAGAAACTATAATTACCTTAAGTTTGTCCTCCCCATCCCGAGTACCAATATCAGTACACAGGGACGGGATAAATAATGAGATGGATGAAATATAATACAACAACTCTCTTCAGTTACACACACACACACACACACATTTATTTACACACACACACACACACACACACACACACACACACACACACACACACACACACACACACACACACACACATTTATTTACACACACACACACACACACACACACACACACACACACACACACACACACACACACACACACACACACACACACACACACACACACACACACACACACACACACACACACACACACACACACACACACACACACACACAAACAATCCGTCTCCATTTAAAAGACATTAGTGATTCAGTGAGCCCTCAGCACCCTTGTTCTCCTCAGCAATTACTGGCGGTCTGTGTGTCTGTGTTTTTTATCCCCATCTTCAATTTTTTACCTCTGTGTTTGTTTCATAAGAGGGTATGGATATTGTTGGTACATTAGAGAGCCTTGGTCATTCCAAAATATGTCAGGAAACAAAACCACTTTCTCCTCCTCCTCTTCCTTCTTTTTTTTCCTTCTCCTTTTCCTACCACCCCTTCCTTTTATTTCTTCTCCTCCTCCTCCTCCTATTCCTACCACACCTCTTCTTCTTTCTCCTCCTCTTCCTTTTCCTCCACCAATTCCTGATCTTCCTCTTCCACCTAGTTCTTCCTCCCACACCTCTTCTTCCTTCTCCTCCTTCCACACCTCTTCCTCCTCCTCCTCCCACACCTCTCCCTCCTCCTCCTCCCCCCACACCTCTTCCTCCACCTCCTCCTCCCCCCTCCTTAACTTCTCTGTCTCTCTCCCTGACAGCCAAACCCTCACCACCCCAGGGAGTCCACCATCACCTTCTTAGTGACCACAATAGTAAAACCAACACCTGGGTCAGTAATAAGGCCATTCTCTCCTCCTCCTCTCCTTCCCTCCCTCCTCATGTCTCTCCTTCTCTCCATCTTCTCTCCTCCTCTCTCTTTTCTCTCCTTCCCTCCCGCCTTCACTCTCTTCCCTCTATTTTCCCTCCCTCCCTTTTGTTCATTCTCCACATCTCTCTCCCATCTGTCTCTTCCCTACCTCCCTTTCGTTGACATCTACCTCTCCTCTTCCTTTACGTTTATTCTCCACAGCCTTCCTCCCCCATTCTCTTCCTCTCCTCTCCCCCTCTCCCCACCACCTCCTCGTTTCTCCCCTCTTTCATTCATTCTCCACGGCCTTCTTCCGCCATTCTCTTCCCCTCCCTCCTTCCCTTCCTCCCTCCCTCCGTGCGTCGCTTCTTGTTTGTTCTCCTCTCACTAATCCTGAGTCGTGAGTCGGGAAGATCAATATTGTAGCTTAGCATCTCCTCCCTATACCACCCACATCTATGCTATAAAGAAAGAGGATATGTAGAGGATACAAAGAGGATAGAAAGAGGATAGGTTTCTTCTTTCTCTTACTATTTTTGCATGACAATGAAATCCGTAGTGTACGTATACTTGGCATGTACACACACACACATACAGTACACACAGAAAGAAAGAAAGAGAGAGAGAGAGAATGTGTGTGTAAGAGAAAGAGAGAGAATAAAGGCTGAACAAGAGGGAAAGGTGGATAATGGAGACAGGACAGGCATGGCTAACAACAGATAGGTGACGATGGTGACTCACTATACCATTTCACAGCCTAGACAATCATTTCTAAAGACGGACGTGCAGAGGAACCGACAAGCCAATCTAAAGAGGAGGTGGATGGACAAGTTGTGGCCGTCACTAATTATCTACAGTAAAAGGGGGTGATTCGGAGGCTGCAAAGTCCTCCTAGCCTAGCCTACCTACCTGCCTCACCAAACACCCTATATAGCCTACTGTCTGTGGTTGCCTATGTCTCACCTTTAATGGAGCAATCAATAAATAGCCTTCACTTTCCAGACAATATCACGGTCCCCTCGATTATAAATACTAAAAATACTATTACGGTATACTATAAATACTAAAAATACAAAAAATACTATTACGGTATACTATAAATACTAAAAATACTATAAATACTATTACGGTATACTGCAAATAATAAAAATACCATTACGGTATACTATAAATTCTAAAAATGCTATTATACTATGAGAAATAAATAAGTTAACTCCCTGACTGGCCGTGGTGTCTATTTTTAAAGGAAATAGGCCTATATATTTTTGGTGAAATATTGAGGGCTACTGATTCCTCCAAACGATGCCAGAGACAAAACATGCTATATAAACAAGAGCATGTATAGGATACCATATTTATTCCTTACACATCCCTGTCCACCCTCCTTTACCCAATTTCAATCATATTAACTACCGGTACATAATTATATTCCATGCATTTTAATAGATTTTTTTCTTTACACATCCCAATTACACCCTCCTTTACCCAATTTCAACCCTATATAAAAGACGCACTATATATATCCTCTTTACACATTCCTATTACACCCTCCTTTACCCTATTTCAATCCTATATATGCACTATATATCCTTTTTACACATCCCTTTACACCCTCCCTAAGCAACCGTAGGATAGAATAGGATTTCCTAAATTAAAAAATATAAAGTTGAATTTATTAATCTCATTGACTGGACACCATCACCATACCAGGTCAGACTCTCCCAGGTCAGTTGAGGTCAAATTCGGATTACAGGTGTCAGGTGTCGTGTTGACCTGGGCTGCACCTTCCATGACCTGACTTTTTGGGGCTCGTGTGATCTCAGGTCGATAGTGTTTTTTTTTTTTTTTTTTTACCTTTCTGTCTAGGCTATATACCTCTCCCTGCTTCTGTCTACCTTTCCCTGCTTCTGTCTAACCTCTCCCTGCTTCTGTCTAACCTCTCCTTACTTCTGTCTACATCTGTCATTTTAGGCTACCTCTCTATCTATATACTGTCTACCTGCTCCTACCTACTTACCTACCTACCTACCTACTGTACATACCTTCTTTTTACTGTATTCTTGCCTACCTATCTACTTACTGTCTATCTGTCTGTTTGCATGCTACTGTACCATACTATACTATACTGTACTGTACTATAGGCCTATCTGCTGTCTATTGGCTCCTGTCTTTCTATTTGATTCCCCACCTACTTACTACCTGTTAATTTGTCTACCCACCTATATACCTTTTAATCAGAAAGTGTAAAAAAATAATCAAGATACTTACACAAAAATAAATTTAAAAAGCTGCAAAAATAATGGAACTATAATAATGATAATAGATAATCCCAAGGAAATCTATTCAGCCTCTATTTATCATCAATAGCCAAGCCAATGGGATTTTTAAGTTTGCATTGTCCTCCCCCATCACATGCATCATGATTAATTACAGACGACTGTACTCATTCGCACCTGGGGAAGCAAAAGAAATAGAACGTCGATCTGACCTGCCCTGACCTGACCTGACCTGACTCGATGCTCACTGGAGAAGCGACCCAGCCATAAGCCAGTCACACCTTCATCACACACAAAGGTAAAACCAACACTCTTAACTTCCTTCCTTCCTTCCTCTGGACCTTCCTTCCTTCCTTCCTCTGGACCTTCCTTTCTTTCTTATCATTATTCTTTCTTCTTTATCTTCTCCCATTCTTTCCTACTTTCTTTCCTTTCTTCTTTATCTTCTCCCATCTTTCCTACTTTCTTTCCTTTCTTCGCTTGTTTCTTCCATCCTTCCTTCCTGCTTTCCCCATTCCAGCCTTTCTTCGTCATCTTCCTTCCTTTCTCCTTCCTTTCCTTCATTCCTTCTATTCCATAATCTAGCCGTGTTTTTTCTTCAAAATATAGCACCTATATATACTTTAGCTTATAAAACTGACATTACCAAACCAACAAAAACCATAATAACACTACCACCAAATACACAATACCAATACCATCTACTTATCACCAACACAACCACTATAAAAAAAAACCATCATCTATCCTTCCCTCTCTCCATGGACGAAAATTCTCCTTCTCCACCGTGACCTCCATCCGTGCTATGCCTCTTCTCCTTCCTCCCCCTTCCGTCTTTAATCTCGTCAGATAATCACCCAACGTGACAATTCGCACTAAGTCTCTTCCTGTGAGCTCCCCAGGTGCTCCGCCTTTGGGACCCTTAATGGTTGAGGGAGGTGACCTATTCTCCCTACACACTGTACTTATTCTCAGGTGGGAGAACCAAGGACGGTGGGGGGAAGGAGAAAAGAGACAGACAGAGAGAAGTAGGTGTGGCTGAATGAATAGTGGTGGTGTGGGGGATGAAAGTGGTAGAGATGGGAAGGGCCTTTGAGAGAGAGAGAGAGAGAGAGAGAGAGAGAGAGAGAGAGAGAGAGAGAGAGAGAGAGAGAAAAGTGGTGGAATGAATAGTGGTGATGTGAGAAAGAGTGTGATGTAGATGAGGATTGACAGTGAATGAGTAGACGTATATATTATAGAGGATTGAGAAATGGTGATGTTGAAGTAGTGGTGACGGATGATGAGGAGTTACAAGGACAAGCAGTAACCAAAACGGTCCTCCTATAAATACCAAGGAAAAGGAGCCTACAACATACGATACCAACCACAGAGAGTCTGTTAAAGAAGGTACTATATTATTCCATGGTACCTGATTTTGTTTGCATTCCAGTGTTTATAATATATGGTGTAAATATTTGGGGTATTTTGTTTTGGACTCAACTGTATTTAAAAAAAATCAAGAAAATCAATATTATTGTATCCGATACAGTACATTTTTTGAAAGTAGAAACAATATATAATTAAATAAGTAAACTAGTATAAAAAAAATAAATATAGTAAATAAATAATTACCGATATATACCGTAAACATATAATTACAATAAATTAAATTAAAAGTTTTAAATTGATTACTGAACGCGTATTAATAGTGAATAATAAATGTTATTGACGCAGCACACTGGACCATACCAGATGACACACAGGATCCTCCCCATTATCCTTATCTGATAACCCAATAGATAGTAATAAAGTAGGTAGTGTACAGTCGGGGTACAAAGTCGTATGTGTGTCTCCTCTCTGGTGGTATGATGGTGAACTTAGGAGAAGAATATTTTAACGAGACTTAACTTTTCGTAAACAGTGAATATTTCTTCGGGGTACAAAGTTATGTGTCTCTCCTCTCTGGTGGCATGATGGTGAACTTAGAGAAGAATATTTTCCTGAGACTTAACTCTTTTGTAAACAGTGAAAAATCCTGCAAGAATAAGAAATAGACACGTTTCATTCAGGACAATATCATTATCAAAGTTCATCCTCCTCCCAAAGAGGCATAATATTACCGGCACTTTACCTTAATTACCTTCACTATTCTACAAAGTGTATCCTATAATGTGGGTCTGTGTAGGATAAATACCAACAGTCTGTTCAGGTTTGGGTCTTCCCGAAACGTTTTTGTCTACTTTATCATATTTTGTCGATGAAAATAAAATTTGACAGATTAACATAACTTGATATAATAAGCAGCGTAGATATATAATTAGTCCTAGCTCTGTAATCTGACAGTCTGTATATTGGTATCACATAATTTGACATAATGAGTAATACATTATTATTCGAGAAGAGATTGCAACCAGAAAAATTGTGAAAATATCGTACAAATTATAACCCCGAACCGAGTACATTTGGGTGAACTAATTGACTATCCGTTCCTCCCCTGACATTAGCCAAGTACCGCCAAATGGCCCACTTCCTGCCTAACACGAGTCAACCAACCACCATCGATCGTTACCCCTCCCTGGATAACTAGGACGAGGGGAGGAGAGGGGAGTGTTGGGAGGAGAGAGGGGAGGAGAGAGGGGAGGAGAGAGAGTGAGAGAGAGGAGTGCTGGGAGGAGAGGGGAGGAAGGGGACAAGGGAAGTGTTGGGAGGAGAGGGGAGTGAGGGGAGGAAGGGGAAAAGGCAAGTGTTGGGAAAATAGGGGAGTGTTGGGAGGAGAGGGAGAGAGCAAAGAGGGAAGTATTGGAAGGAGGGGGACGAAGGGAAGGGATGAGGGGGAGTTAATAGGGTTGTTTAGCTGGGTCAACAAGCACATAAGCGTTTACATGCCGTTCGCTGCGGTTGGTTGGTGATGTGTGGTGATGGTGGGGGTGGGGGGTGATGGTGGGGGTGGGGGGTTGGTTGGTTGGGAGGCTGTGGTTGGTGAGGAATTGTGGTGGCTGTGTGTTTGGACAGCTGTGGTTGGTTCAGGGGGATATTGGTTGTTGTTGCTGCTGCTGTTGTTATTGTTACTATTGTTGTTGTTATTGTTATTATTGCTACTATTGTTGTTGTTATTGTTATTATTATTATTGCTGCTGTTGTTGTTATTGTTATTATTGCTACTATTATTATTATTATTATTGCTGCTGTTGTTGTTATTATTATTACTGCTACTATTATTGTTGTTGTTGTTGTTATTATTGCTGTTGTTGTCGTTGGTGGGGGTGGTGGTAGGTAGGAATGAGTGAGTGTGGGCAATCTCTCTCTTTGATGGTTGACAATGATCGTGGTGGATATAATTAGATTTAGTACAGTATGCTTGTATAGAAGAGAGACGCAGTTATTACAAGCTGTCAACATTTAAGGAGGCATCTTATATCACCACCTTTCATAATATAGGAAAAATAAGATAGGCTGATGAGTGGATGAGGTGGAGGTGCATGGTCCGTGTGTCTGTAAGTGGATAATGAGAGCTAATTGGATAATAGCAGTTACGGCGGCCAATGTAGTTAGCTGAGGGTCGTTAGTGGCTCGGGCTAAGTACCTTCACTCGTGCTGGCAGGAAGAGAGGGTATTAAATAAGTGACGCTGGAGGTGTGGAAAGTATAAAGAGGAGAGGAATTACACGTGTACTGTGACAGGAAGCTAAGGTGTTAAATATGTGAATGTAGAGGTGTGGAAAGTTTAGAGAGCAGTATTAAATTTGTGCACAGTGACAGGAAGCAATTAAGGGCCGCGGTATTCACAAAATATTTTAGAGTTTGCATTTGTTCGTATGTTTGCAATACAGACTTCACCACAGTGTTTCAAGCTCATTTCGAAGCAGTGAATGATTTTGCTATTCTATTAGTATGAGTCTTTATATACTATGATTTCGAAGCAGTGCCGAGTTCTAGTTTTGCCATGAATAAATACTTACGAACAAAATTTTAACTTAAGAGTTTACTTTATATTTGTGATTACCGACCCAGGGAATTAGATGAGGTGGAGGTGTTGTAAGTAGGCCTATATAGAGAAGGAATTTCAAGTAGGCTACACAGTGAGACAAACAAGAATGGTGTTCGTGTCTGGAAAATAAGCCTGAATAAGTAAGTACTGTAGTGTCCTCTGCAACTCAGAACCACTTATAGACTGTGTAAAACTCGAAACAGAAATAATATGTGCACCGTAAATAGGCTTTTAACTTAAGGAATAAGGGGGCAGGCCTAATGCAGTGTTGGTTAATATGGAGCACCTAATTCCACCAAACTATTTCTAGCAACAGGGTACCATTATTTTTTGCTCATCCAGTCGTGTTTCCTGACATATTTTGGAGGAATTTAGGCACTTTAATGTACCATACGTATACTACACCATTTCATACTAAACTTCCTTTGTTCCCTGAAATTTATAGGATCTGTAAAGTTAGAGAGGTTGCGGATGAAAGACGAGAAATTAGAGCTTATGGGATCAATATACTTTAGGTACACACAATACATTAGAACGCCTTGCTTCCTCTAAACTATGCCAGGAAACAGAACCACACGAACAAAAATAATGGTGGCCTGTTGCTTGAAATAGTTTGGAGGAATCAGCTCCTCCACATTTACCAACATTGTATACTGCCCCCTTTAAGCTGAACAGTCACGCTAAATAATCCAACAACACCTTAAAAATAACCTCGATAAAATGATGCCAAACAACAGCAATTGGTCTGTAATGTATTGGTTCATAAGAATTCACTCCAATGGCTCACTTTTTATTCACCTGATGCAGGACTTACACCCGTAGTTTTAAAACATTTGAGGGCCCTTACTGGAGCTCTATGAATCCTCCAAATAATCCAGGCCACAAAACGCTTCAGTGTTTCGAATAGGGAATCTGTTGCCTGGAGTAGTTTGGAGGGTTCATAGAGCTCCAGTAAAGGCCCTCAAATGTTTTAAAACTACGGGCCTTATGATCATGATTGACTCACTGACTGCTGCCTGTACACATACATGAGCTCTAGAGTGCTGAGTGAAAACTGTATGATGGATGTAACTAGTGGATGGATAGGGCCATTCATTGCATCTAAACAACACAATCATATCTTGTTGTGAACGAATGAACACTTTAGGGGGAGAGTATACACATTTGGTACATTAGAGAGCCTTGATTCCTCCAAACTATGCCAGGAAACAGGACCAGATGAACAAAACTAATGGTGGCCTGTTGCTGGGAATAGTTTGGAGGAATCATTATCTGTACACTCCCCTTAAGCGAGCGTGGTAATCTCTCGTAGGGAAACTGGAGAAACAGAGAAACTAAGAAACAAGACCAGGTTGACAAAAATAATGGCGTCCCGTTGCTTGAAATAGTTTGGAGGAATCAGTTGTTCCGAAAGATTTACCACCAACACTGTAACTACCTATATACCCCCATAAAAAGACCCCATTTTAAAGATATAGTAAGAAAATTGGAGGTTAGTGAGTCCTACAAATATTGCCACGAAACACCACCACCTATATACATTACAGGAGTTTGTTTCGTGGCATAGTCAGGAGGAATCAAAAGCCACCACCAAGACTCATCCATATCCACGATCACATGCATGCAGGGTCCCTTAAAGAAACCCATTTGTAGCGCCTATGATGTGGTCGTGGGCAGGAAGTGGCTGAATGAAGGTTAGGGATAAGTTATGTAATGTAAGTATGTAAGTTGTTGTAATATTTTATGATGGGTAATGGTAGACTATATAGTGTAGTGATGACAGACTATAAAGACGCTGGGCCCTGCTATATACTGTATAGACTCGTGACTCCAAGGCTGCTGGACTTTGTTGTGCTTTGTACATGCCTGATACTTTATGGTTCAAGGAGGAGGTGGGTGAGGGGAGGGTAAAAGTATTGAGACAGTCTTTTCCCAATTTCCTTCCTCCCTCTTTCGTTTTTGGTTCAAGGAGGAGGTGGGAAGTGGGGGGATGTATTGAGACAGTCCCTCCCACCCTTCCTTCCTTCCTCTCTCTTTCGTTTTTTGTTCAAGGAGGAGGTGGGAAGTGGGAGGATGTATTGAGACAGTACCTCCCCAATTTCCTTCCTTCCTTCCTCCCTTCCTCATGTATGCACGGGGTGGATGAAAAGTAACAAACCAAGCCGATAAAATACTATTATAATAGACAAATATATGTGGGTACAAGTATATATGAAACGTGTGTACAGAGGCGACGCGTCCTATTCTTTGCTTTGCTTAGTATGGGGCCCAGTTTGAAGTGTGTCGGTTTCAACTGTCCGCAACTGTACGCTAATCGCAAACATTCCGAGAAAAATAAGTCGCTGACGGCAGACCTAAAGGGGACTGGATAGTATATTTTTTATTCCTCCAAAAGTATGCCAGGAAACAGGACTATATAGATTGAAGAAAAATAATGGTGGCCTGCATGTTGCTTGATATAGTCTGGAGGAATCACTTGTTCTAGATTTACTAACGTTGTACTTACCATCCCCTTAAGTAGACTCTATAATATTATACAGGTTGGAAAATTGATCCCTGGCAACCCTCACTTCACACACCTTCCATTAAATACCATAAAAGTTTTACACACGCCCCGCATAATCATTTCCATTTGCAGACGTCACCGGCAGCACCACCATATTCTGTGTTGAGGCTGCCAATCATCACACAACACCATCCTATTAACACTGTCATAATACCAGTAGTGACTATATATAACACCACAACACCACCTCTCACACACACCATTCATTCCATCACAACACCACCTCAAACACACACACGCACACCATTCATACCACCACACACACCACTAAGTTAACACTGCCATAACACCAGATCAGATATACCACCATAACACCACTACACACACACACCATTCATACCACCACACACACCACTAAGTTAACACTGCCATAACACCAGATCAAATATACCACCATAACAACACACACACACCATTCATACCACCACACACACCATCTTATCAACACCACAAGGCACCAGACACACCACCCTATTCACACCACAACACCTCCAGTTGGTTAGGTTAGGTTAGGTTAGTTAAAGTATTTTTCTTCACACTGTTATGGTCAAAACTAAAAGGAACAACTTATAATATACGTAACTAGACGAACTAAAAAAAAAAGAATAAAAACGAGAAGGACCTGTTCTTTATAAATACCAAAACATCCTTCCCAAACCACCACCATCACCATTATTATTATTATTATTATTATTATTATTATTATTATTATTATTTCCCTCATCGTTGCCACCTCCCTCCCTCACCACCATTCTTCACCACCATCACAGTTATCCTTCTATCTCCACCAACCCACCACCACCACAATTATCCTTCTCTCTCCACCAACACTTCACCACCACAATAAATATTCCTCCCTCTACACCACCATCACAACCACAATTATCCCTCCATCTCCACCCCTTCACCACCACAATTATCCCTCACCCTCCACCAACAACACCCACCACCTCCACCAACCCTTCACAATTATCCCTCCCCCTCCACCAACCTTTCACCACCACAATTATCCCTCCCTCTCCACCCCTTCACCACCATTCTGCCCTCCATCACCGCTAGACGCCTGACAACACACTAAAGCTCCTGAACACCTTCGGCTCCTTTTAGTAATCGGCCGACCACTTGGAAAAAAAATAAAAATAAATAAATAACACATACGTACACACGAACGCATACATAATACATACATACATACTCACGCACACATACATATACATACTGCATAATATTGTACATACTCACTCGAACACATACATACATAATTTTGCACACAAACACATAGTTTACACAAACGAGCACGCACGCACACACATACATACACTAGCACACACACACTCACAAACAAATATACATAAACTCGCACACAAACTGATAACAATAACTACTGAAACCTCATCAAAAATTGAGGTAAAAGTAAAATGGAACATACAACTTAACGTAAGGACCCAACATAAATTTACACAATATTGAAGAAAATCGGGATGATGATGATGTTGATGATGATACCTTATAAATTTACCTACTGTACGATGGAAATGGTATGGTGAAATGAAAAGTTGTTGTGAAAAGTTGGTGAAATGTGTCAGAATTATGGTCGTGTACAGATAAAAAAAATTGAGATCCTAATGTGACAGCTATAGTGATGAAAATTACGAGAAACAATAACAATATCCTTCTACTTCTACACACCCCAAAGCAGCAGAGTTTTATGGAGATTCCCTTGTTGACTTCTCTGTGGATATCCCCTTTCTTGTCTTTTCAACCAGGAGAAAATACAAGTACAGTAGCCTACATACCGGTACCTTCCATCTCCTTCGTTCAATTTCTTCTCTCTCGTTAGATGTAATGTAAGGCAAGACAAATTACACTAACACTTTAGCCTACACATCTGGGCACTTATCTGCAACTTGTAAATAGTGGAACGAACGAATTAAGACAAAAAGTGAATCTAAAACGACATTATTATTTAGAGAGGAAACACGTAGCCTAGTATACATCACGTTAAGATGTCACTATTATAACAAGTTCACTCTATCCACGCATGTTAATCAGTCCCGAGAAATCAGGCAGATCACTGTTGTCACTCGTAGAAAGGAAGACTAATTATAGATGGGGAAAAAAATCACCGGGCACTTGCCATTTATAAACACAGAACATACCACTTCATCACATTCGAGCATGGTGTGTGTGACTGTCAGAGGAGGGAGAGGGAGGGAGGGAGAGGAGGGTAGGGAAAGAGAGAAAGAGAGAATATGTCATAATTAATTAACTAATGAGAGCTTTTATATATAACCGCATATAAAAATGATGAATTAATAACCACAGTAAATAAAAACAACGACAGTTTTACAAGACTGCTACCACTCTTTGTGGAAATGAGAACAAAGTAAGTCCAATAACTTTTCTATACACCAATATGTCTGAACGATATGAAGTGGAATTGATGTTCACTATAACCAAAGTCTTTCCTCCACTGACCGCTAAACCCAGTCAAGATCCGTGCTAAGATTATGAGGTATAACATCAGCTACAAAAAAGTTAGGCTACCTCTTCCCTCAGATAAAATCACTAGTGTAGGGAAAATATAGAGTCAGTGGGTTGTCAATTCGTCTTGCCACAGTAATATGCATCATTATGTAAATCAATGCAAATCTTGAGCGAGTCTAAAAACGAGAGCATTGCCGCGTGAAAGGTATTGAACAATTAGTCCATTATATATCGTTCATTATCACAAACCCTCCATCATGTTTCCCGATTATGCAGCTCACAAACCCTGAAGTATTTTTTTGTTTCCTAATTATGGTAACTATATGCACCAGCAAAACTTATATATACGTATGTTGTCAAATCTTATTATAACCAAGTGTTTTAAATAATAAGGAAAGTGTCATAAGTGCCGTGTCCTGTCAGTGGAAGCTATTATAGGCTTAAGTCGTTTCCATTGGTGATGAGCGAACATTACTTTCTGAAGCTGGTGCACACGCCAGACAGACGCCAGCTGAAATACAGTCACAGGTGTAAATTTCTGCTCCACTCACTCCGAGTCACAACACCCATGTAGCAGGACGTATCTGAATTAAGGTGTTTGTTTATACATCATTTTCCGTCTACTAACTGGGTGAAGAAAAGGAAATTATAACTATGTGCGGGTTTAAAACTTATTACGATACCAGCAGAAGCAATGATGTGGAAAGGGATTGCATAAAGCCTTTTGCGCCTGACTGTGAGGTTTCCATTGCGCATGCCCAGGAGGATGTGTGAGGTTGAGAAGAGGGGGGGGGGGATAATATGGCAATAATGATTCGAGTACTGACAGAAGAATAGGCCACTCATTTGATAGTTTTGGTCGTCACGGTACAGCAGAGCCACCTAGCGGTGATATGGAATCACTAACAACTGGCGCCTTTACTTACACAGGAGCGGTGTGAGTTTTAGGTTTGCTGAAGTTGATTTTGTGACTAAAATTGGGTTTACTTGGTGTTCAACAATATACTGTTTCACCAACTCTAAGTTAAATAAGGACTTATCAATATTCCGCTTTTAGAAAGATCCTGAAACAAGTGTTTACATAACTTAGTAAGCTACGGAGTAGGCTATTATATAATTTGACCACAATGAATATATCTATTCATTCTATAGCCAGATAATTAATATCAAAGGTCCTGTTGGTTAATATAATATAGAAAATCAAACATATAAATTAATCAGGATAAAGGGAAGCAGGCGGGATCTGGAGTGTTGAACCCCTGAGGCCGCTAGAGGCGCCACCGTCACAGCCAGCCGCAGCGACGACACCAAAATAACATTGAGTGGACTATCCTTCTGCCAGTACAAGAATCCTCGAAGGCAATAGGTACAAGAGATGCCAGTTAACTCCCATATGGTTTAATTATTGCATTGTGAAGCAGCAGCTGTATACGAAAAAGAATCTGATTGAAGACCAACAAAGAAAGAGGACTGTGAACTGTATGTATCAGTGTATAAAGTTCATTGTCGTGTTTCTCTTTTGGTTTAATGTATACTGGTTCGTTTCGTATCTTGACAATTCTACGATACATTTGTGCATCGAATCTTAAAAGTTCAATAAGTAGCATCGACGGTGATCACAGTCACACACGCGTTGTCTTGTCAGTGAATCAAGTGAATGTTATACAAGAGATTTCGTTGAGTCAGTAAATAAGTGATAAAGTGAATGTTGTACAGTTGGACACAGGAATTGGTGGTACAGCCCAGGTGAAAGATAGTTGTCCCATTTGAGTAACCAGTGTCTATTATTAGGTACTTGTTTTTTAATACCATCCTCAATACTGACTTCTGCCTCTGGTGTCTTCTATTTGGCACTAAGGAACTTGATATTGAGAGAAATTGACCATCTTTCCCTTGGGCTGTACCATGAATTCCTGTGTCCAACTGTACATATTATTTATCGTTGACTCGGTAAAATGAGTGATAAAGTGAATGTTCTACAGAGTTATTATTCGTTGAGTCAGTAAAATAAGTGTTAAAGTGAATGTTCTACAGAGTTATTATTCGTTGAGTCAGTGAAATAAGTGTTAAAGTGAATGTTATACAGAGATTTCGTAGAGTCAGTGAAATAAGTGATCAAGTGAATATTATACAAAGATGTCGTTGAGTCAGTGAAATCAGTGATAAAGTGAATGTTATACAAATTAATCGTTGAGTCAGTGAAATAAGTGTTAAAGTGAATGTTATACAAATAATCATCGAGTCTCTGAAATAAGTGATAAAGTGAATGTTATACAAATTAATCGTCGAGTCTCTGAAATAAGTGATAAAGTGATTATTGTACAGAGTTATTAATCGTTGAGTCAGTGAAATAAGTGATAAAGTGAATGTTATACAGAGATATCGTAGAGTCGGTGAAATAAGTGATAAAGTGAATGTTAGACAAAATTAATCATCAAGTCAGTGAAATAAGTGATAAAGGAAAACTAGGACCTACAGCCTAATGAAAATCTACGCACAGGGTCGAGATGCTGTTTACAAGGAGATGAAGGTGAGTGTTAATAAATGTTGGTCATTCCATCAATAATACATCAAATTTAACTCGCTGGTTTTAAGAACTGTTCATTCGTGGATTGTTAAATTAGGCTTGTGTTGTGAAAAGTTTTAGTTAAGGGACCCAGTGTTACATGTGGTCAAAAATTGGAGGTAAAAGAGTCCTTCAAATATTGCCACGAAACACCATCTATAGGGAAGGAGCTTGTTTCATGTGATAGTCAGGAGGAATCAGAAGCCTCCAATTCTCGTACACGATCACAGGGTCCTTAATTAAGTGGATTATAGTTCCTTGATTCCTCCAAAGTATACCAGGAAACAGCACCAAATTAACAAAAGTAATGGCGTCTGTTGCTTGGAATAGTTTCACACATTCTCTCTCTCTCTCTCTCTCTCTCTCTCTCTCTCTCTCTCTCTCTCTCTCTCTCTCTCTCAAAAGCCTATAATCTCTTCTTCTAACTCACGCACACTCGCAAATTCACGCGCACAAACTCCTATTAACTCATAAATCTCTCTCACACACACCCAGATACCATTTTCCTTCACACGCCCACAAGACTTCATCTCCCTTCACACGCCCACACACCATTTACACACGCACGCACGCACACACGCAAAAGCCCACTCAAATACTTAAAGGGGGTTAATACACTATTGGTACATTGGAGCGCCATGATTCCTCCACAATATGACAGGAAACAGGACCAGACACACAATAATAATGTTAACCTGTTACTTGAAATAGCTTAGAGAAATCATTTGCTCCGAAGTTGTCACCAACACTGTGCAATTCTCTTAAGGACCCTATGATCGTGTATGAAAATTGGAGGCTTCTGATTCCTCCTGACAATGCTATAAAAACAAGCTCCTTTCATATAGGTGAGGTTTTCGTAGCAACATTTGAAGGACTCATTTACGGTACCTATAATTTTCTGACTGCATCACAGGGTCCCTTAACACACACATACAGACAGACAGACACGCACACACACAGAGACAGACACGCACACACACACACACAGCTGCAGACACATTCGCCCCTTTTTGGTGGTTGGTGTCACGCATGTTCATCCCGGCATAACCAATCCTTCTTTAGTGTAATGGTTAGGTAGTGCGTGTGTGGATTCTCTTAACTCATGTTGCATATACAGTACAGTACATGCAGGCTAGGCTATAGCTCTCTGCACTCGCTCCCTCTCTTCCTCTCTTCCTTCCTTCTCCATTCCTTCATTTCCCTCTCTTCTTTCTTCCTTCCTTCCTTCATTTCCCTCTCTTCTTCCTTCTCCATTCCTTCATCTCCTTCTCTTCTTCCTTCCTTCCTTCTCCATTCTTTGTTCTTCTTTATGGTTTTCCCCCTCTCATGCTCCTTCCTTTTTCCCTTCCTGCCTCACCATTCCCTCTATATCTATCTTACACTCCAGTCTCCTTTCCTCTTCCTACCCCTCTATTCCCGTCCCTTCCACTCCCTTCTATCCCCTCCCATCCCCATCCTACTACTCCCCTCCCCAACCCACCACCCCTCTCTACCCATCCCTCCTCTCCCCTCCCCTCCCCTCCCCTCCCCTATGCGTGTTGACAACCCAAACCAACTCGGGACATTTGCAAGTCAATGTTCACAGGCTCTCTGAAAACAACCCGCCTACTCCTTCATCCATCCTTTTGGTACATTAGAGTGACTCGAGTCCTCCAAAGTATGCCACGAAACGGGGACTGGGTTAGCAAAAATAATGGTACCCTGTTTTTTCGAAGAGTTTGGAGGAATCACTTACTCCAGATTCACCACCACCACCACCAACAACAACAACAAAACTCTACATTGTGTATCTCCTTAACTAAATTCCACATCGCGATCCCTGAGTCAGATTAAAGGGAAGGAAGGGTGACGTGTGGGCGAGGAAGGTGGTGAAGGGGAGACACAGCAGCAGATTCCTCCAAACAGTGTCAGAAAACAGACTATAATATATCTTTAGTACACGAGAAAAATATGGAGATGTCAGTTTCGTGGTACAGTCATGGAGGAATCAGTAGCCCTCAACATATTATTTATCATTGCTATATAATACAGTACGTATAGGTGAAGTGAAGAGGGATACAGTATAGATTCCCCCAAAATCGTGCCGAGAAACAGATGGTAATATATATATTTTTTATTATCTTTCTTTTAGCACCTGTATGAGTATAGGGAGGGAGGGAGGGATGTGTGTTGTTTCGTGGGACAGTGTGGAGGAATGGGTCGGTCGGTGTTGGCGTTCCAGAGTCGAGGTGTGAGAGTAAAGCCAGACATCAGGGCCTTAATGCCTTGTAATTTGCCGGCCCCGGATGAAGGACATTTGCATAGGAAATTGAGTGAGACGCGAGGGTAAGCTTGGGATGATGGGGTCGGTTCCTGGTCAGACCCCGAAGATTCTATAAATAATACTACAAAAAAACGTGTAGAAGAATCTGAAAAAAAGTGTATAATAAAAGGATCTAAAATAAGTGTTAAAGGATCATTAAGTATAAAAATGTGTTGAAAAGACATTTTAAACAAGTGTAAAAAGGGATCTAAAAATGTGTAAGATAGGATCGAAAAAGTGTAAAAAAAATCGAAAGTGTAAAAAAAGATCTGAAAATGTGAGAAAATATCTAAAATTGTTTAAAATATGAACCAAAAAGTGTTTAAAATATTCTAAAAGTGTGAAAGAGGATCTAAGAAAGTGTAAAAAAAAAAGACCAAAAATCGGTAATTGCCAGTTGCTCTGGATTGGAACCTAATCATCAAGTATCTCACACTCACCACCGACTCATCCTACTCACACCACTCACTACCCAACATATCATTGAAATCTCCAGGCTCGTGCACTGATCGGAAAATGGAAGGGGGTTTATATATATTTTTAGCTCCGTAAGCCGAGAGCTCAAGGTCTTATCGTAATTATTGTTCTTGTTCTTCTTGGGGCGACAACTTCTTAAAAGAGCTTCAACTGACTCACTCACTCACTCACTCATTCTTCTTGGGTCGACCATTTCTTAAAAGGGGTTCAACTCACTCACTCCCTCACTCACTCATTTCACTTGAATCATTAAGAGCCGGAGCTTTTGAAGGGTTTTCCTTCATGTTCTTGTTTTATGTATTCCCAAAGTGTGTATATATGATTCTGTTTTGTAGCATATTGTTTTGTATCATTTTGTTTTGTAGCATTGAAATTTCCAGGCTCGTGTACTGATCGAAAAATTGAAGGGTGCTATATATGTTTCTGTATTACCAAAGTGTGTATGTTTGATTCTGTTTTGTAGCACATGCAGGTTGGTGGAAAATGTATCCTCTAATGCAGTGGTTCCCAAACTGGGGGCCATGGCCCCCTGGGGGGCCATATAGAAGAATGTAGGGGGCCATAATCTGAGGCTTTGCATAAATAAAATCAAAGGAGTTTAGTGGGTAGGTAGCCAGTGAAGGGAACTTACAGGTTCAGTACAGGTTTGTGCAATGCCTTGCTGCCAGACACATGAGTAATACGTCCTTTTTTATATGATTCTGTGTTCTTGACATAAAACAAGACATGAGGATGTATTAGGGAATCAAGATAATTTTAACTCAACATAATTCTAATCTAAGGCTTACTAAGCTATGTATTCTGTATGATAACCTGGTCTTGAATCTTACGTATCAGCAAGGATGTTCATTGTTCATATTATTCAGTTAACGGGTTATGGTTGTGGCGGGGGGGGGGGGGGGGGGGGGAGCCATGGACAAGGATCATGTATGAAAAGTGGGTAACGACCAGAAAAAAATTGGGAACCACTGCTCTAATGCATCCCCCAACAGCCACCATCACAATCCCATTCACACTCCCGGTCATCGTGGATAAATATCATGCATGAAGTCACAATGTGTACGACCAAATCATCTTAATGAGAAAACACTGTGGATTAACAAAATACAACTCTGAATCAATAATAAAAATCTGGAACCATAAATAAATCTGGAACCATAAATAAATCTGGAACCATAAATAAATCTGGAGCAATAAATAGATATGGAACAATAAATAAACTTGTAGCAATATAAAATTAATCTGGAACAATAAGAAAAATATGGAGCAATAGAAAAAATCTGGAACAATAAAATATTCTGGAATACGGTAATATTTCACGTCACTAAAATATTCGCATTGCAATATAAAATGGGACCTGAGCGACGAAAAGAACTAAATCCCCGTCAAAGATAATAGAGTTTAATATTAATACCACCGTGATTCAGCCATTGGAGTGGATCTTTGGAATCAGTGTTATGGTACCGTTCAGCTAAGACTCTTATATAGGAAGTGACTGTGCACATCACATAAACACACGACGGTACTGTGCGCGTGAACCAAAGCCCCATAATATTGATAATGAGGAGGGTGTGTCCGCTAGTAGCATATACCCCGTACAACTTTTCCCACTATACTTGACGGAAACAGAGTCGCGTGTGTGTGTGTGTGTGTGCAAGATCGTGTGTGTGTGTAAGATCTTGTGTGTGTGTGTGTGTGTGTGTGTGTGTGTGAAGGAGAAACTATATGAGTAATGTTGTGTTATTTAGCCAAGTAAGGAGTTGTTGGTTCGTTAGTTAGTTAATTGGTTGGTGCTTTATGAGTTTATTCGCGATGAGTATAGCCTACTGTACCCTTGTTACCACCCAACGGAACTTTAATCTCATGTATGTATGGCTTATTTGTGAAGTTTTTGTTTAATTAATAAGAAATATTTTTACTTGTGGGAACTATTGACAGGCTTCTTACTTCACTGTTATGTTTGTGTAATAAACACTATGAATTTACTACACCACAAACCAAATTAATACACTGACCTTTTAATTGACGACAGAAAACATGACATCAGGATTACTGTAAATTATTCAACTTATACAACAAAATAGTGTTCACGTGATGCTTCCATACAATGTGATTATCCTAATACTAGTCCACAGGAGGATTTAAAGTTCCTACTCTTGGGAGAGGAAACAGCCTTGAAATCCCAACCCACCAGACGGAATCCAACAGCTTCTGTGTTATAATAAACGGTGGGTGGTTGCTGGACGTGAATGTGTCTCTCCTATGATTTGCCAAGCTTGACTATACTTTGTGACGCCAGGCCTGATGTATGAGGCAGACAGAGTAGTAGGGTGGGTGGTGCGTGTGGTTGATTGTTCGCACACACCCACACACACACACACACCCAACTATATAGCTCTTCATGGCTCACCTCCTTCCTTGCAGGTTTCCACTTCTACTCGTCCACACCTTCCTCGCTACATACATACATACATACTGCTCCTATTATCAACACACACTCTCTTTCTGCTCTCTCAGTCTCTCTTCTCATCAGTCTTCTCGCAGACATATCATTATATACATATCACACCTGATGTCACTGCATGCGCATGTAATAATTTTGCCTGCTGCATTATGAGTATATACCGTACCGTATGTCATTATTTATACAAGACTGTGCTGTAACGTTTGTAATTCCTCCTCTCCACACTCCCCCAACTTCCACTTCTTGTATCAGCACTTTTCCTCTCACCCAGAACTCTCATTCCAAATCTTAATTCTTCATCTTTCATTCCCAATCTTCCTCACCCATCTCTCCCCAGGATCGACACCTTTCACCCACTCCTCAGTCCCTCCCTCCCTCGTAAGCAGTGAAGTAGAAGCCATGCAGACAAGCATCACTTTTCTCTCCTTCAGGGCTCACAGGTCTCAGAGATGCTGCTTCTACTCTGACCATTACCATAGTATTTTGGTACGAGATGAGGGGGAAGATGATGTTAGTGGTGGTGGTGATGGGGGTGTTAGTGGTGGTGGTGGTGGTGGTGTTAGTGGTGATGAGGGTGAAGATGATGTTAGTGGTGGTGGTGTTAGTGGTGTTGTTGTTGTTGTTGGTGGTGGTGTTGGTGTTAGTGGTGATGATGGTGTTGGTGTGGTGGTGGTGGTGGTGGTGGTATTGGTGTGGTGGTGGTGGTGAAGGTGGTGGTGGTGGAGAAAAAAAATTGTGTTTGTAGAGGTGTTGCTGGTGGTGTTGATAAATATTTGGTGACGGTCGTGGGAGTAATGGTGATGATGATGGTGGTGATGGTGGCAGTGATTGGTTTGACATTGGGTAAAAGGGGGGGGGGGGAGAGGGAGGGGAAAAGAAAGTTTATGAAGGAGAGTGTTGGGTGTGAAGAAAAGAGTGTTAGTGTATGCAGATTGTGACTGTATAGTGTAGAGTTATTGATGGTGATGAAGATGATGACGATGATGATGCAAATATTGTTAATTATTATGGAATCATAAATGGAAGAATTGTGAATGGCTATATAATCATAAGTGAACAGAGAGATGAACAAGAAGTGAAATATAATCATTGTTAACTATGTAAAACATAAAAAGAATATAAAGCTTATTGTTTGTGGATATATTTTAGTTTATATTCTCAAAAGTGGTAGAAGAGAACACACACACACACACACACACACACACACACACACACGTACAGTCTCTCCTTCACTCCACTACCCAAAATCATTTCGTCTTCCCAAACAAAACTATTTATCGCGGCCAAATGGATGGAGAAGCGAAGTGTCTTTTCCATATCACCGTCCACACACACACACACACACACACACAGTTTCTCCCTCACCTGATAGAAAGGCCGATAATGTGTTGGATATAGGTGTCACTGAATGGGTGGGGTGTGAGGTTGAATGGGGTTGGGGGACGGTAGGGGTTGTTGGTTAGTGTGGGGGTCTTGGAGATATGAGAATGGTGGTGTTGAGTGATGGTAGGGGTTGATTGGGAGATGAAATGGGTGGGGGTTGAGTGATGGTATACATAGGGGTTATATGAAATGAGTGGGGGTTAAAAATCGTGAAAAGAGAGGGAGAGGGGATGGATGTAATGTATTAGGAGTTGGAAGGGGAAGCATTGGATAGAGTGTATAGGGGGGAAGGAGGGGAAGATTTTGGAGGGTGGGGATGAGTGTAGGGGGAGAGAAGGGGAGATTATGGAGGGTGGGGATGAGTGACGAGGGGGGAGGGGGAGATTATGGGGGGATGACTCTTCCTGTATATACATGCCTTGAGGTAGTAGTGGTGGGAGGATAAGAGGTGTTCTGTTAGACGAGGGTGAGGTATCAGTAGAGGGAATGAGGTATAGGATAGGGGCTTATATGTGTGTGGGTTGTGTTGTGTTGTGTTGGGGGAGGGGAGTAGGGGGTGGGGGTGGACTACTACTACTACTACTACTACTACTACTCATTAACACTCATTACAAGCCAGCTAGAAATGTTCACCGGGGCCACAAGCTCCTGGAAACGCCGCTGGATTTTCGACCCTATGGCCCTGGAACACAAGGGCGCAATTGCCGATGAACCTGGAAACGGGGTAATGGAAAAATGCTAAGATTGTGCCGATATAAAAAGGCATAGAGGGGCGTCCCGATATACTTTTATCAGTGTTTGGTGGTCTAATTGATTATTTGTGTTTGGCGTACAGCGAGAGTGGCTTCTGACCGCTCTTTCCTACGACCACACCATTAATTTACCACCGAGATTACCTGAGCACTCTGAACCTAACCCCACTGGCACCCAACCGAACCTAGAAATTGGACCCTTATTCACTCCCACCTCAAGTGTCAGAATGAAGGGTGGTGCCAGGGGGCCGTGGGATAGGGCCCCCTTGACTCGATGGTAGGTTCCCTGGCTTATCTGTGGAAATGGGTGTTGATGAATGGTTTGTTGTGACGCGTGTGAGTGTAACACAGGCTTCGACGCGGGATTCAGAGGGATGATATGATAGTACTGTAGGTAGCCTAGTAGGACCCACCGACACCCTTACTCTATACCTACCTACCTACCTACCTACCTACTGGCTGACTGGCTGGCTCTCGGGCTGGCTGGCTGGCTGGCTGACTGACTGGCTCTCTGGCTGGCTCTCTGGATGGTTGGCTCTCTGGCTGACTGGCTGGCTGGCTGGTTACCTTTCAATCCTCCATTGTCCTCCACTTCTTACTCTTTATTATTCTTAATTTATTTTCTCATTGGCTACTCTCTCTTGCCTTTCATTCTCCTCAGATTCCCCTCCCTTTTCCTTCTACGAACTCCCTACCCTTTCCTTCCCCAATGTCTCCTCTCCCTTTTTCTCCCCACTCTTATTATCATCCCTCTCCCTCCACACTGGCATCCCCTTTCCCACCATTGCTCTCCTCCCCTTCTCTCCCACCCCATTTCCTCTATACCTCCTCCCCTTCTCTCCCTTCATCTCTCACCACTCCATTGCCTCTACATCCTCCCTTCCCTGACAAGTATTACCATCACCACCAAGTCAACACACTACGGTACCATTAAAATACATGCATCCTTACCTGCCTGCTTACCTGCCTACGTGCTTGCTTGCTCCTTAGGCTTCTGCTTTTATTTTACCTTTCTCTCTCTTTCTCTCTCTCTCTCTCTCTCTCTCTCTCTCTCTCTCTCTCTCTCTCTTTCTCTCTCTCTCTCTTTCTGTGTGTGTGTGTGTGTGTGTGTGTGTGTTCCTACTTTGTCTTTCCTTGTACTGTATACTGAGAGGTCAACCAAACCCATGCAGAGTTTCTTTCCTTTTCTCAGCTCACACCTCCTTGCTTTCTCCCTCACCATCTAAATATTATCCTCACATTTTCTTTGTTGCATAGGCTATACATGAGGAACGGATGCTGCGTCAAGTGGAAGTTTTGAGTAGGTTGTGTGGAAGTTGTGAGTAGGTTGTGTGGAAGTTGTGAGTAGGTTGTGTGGAAGTTGTGTCTGTGTGGAGGTTAAAGAGAACGTGTAAACAGTGTGTACATGGTGTGGAGAGAGTGAGGAGGTTGTGACGTTTTTTATGTTGATGTTGTGGGGAGGGGGGAGGTTGTAACTTAGATGTGCTGTATATAATTATGTGGAAGTTGTGTGACGTCAAGATATTATAAGGATGTAATGTGTATGCGTGTGGTGGAGTAATATAGTGTGGGACTCATCTTATAGGGAGCGTGGCTTGGCGTGGCTGGAGACCAAGGCTAGAATTAAGCTTTCAAATACTTCCTGCCACACCGTCATCGTGTCTGCTATTAAGGTGCATCAAGGGACAGACAGGCAGACTTTTAAGAGGGAAAACCTTGGTGTCAGAATATATCTCACATACTTGCATTTTATACATACATTTTTCATACACGTACAGTTGGCCCAAAACATATTGAAACTCCCCTATCAATAATTATAGTTAAATTTATTGTAAGGGTGGTTCCAATACTTTTTTTTTTTGCCGACTGTAGGCCCTACATACATTTACTGTACTTACATACATATAAACATACTCTGTAAACACGCACACACACCTCTGAACATGTGTAATGTTTTCCACCAACAAGATAAAGTTAGTTTGGTTAGTGATAAACAGCAAAAGTCATTGTTAGAAGAAAGGTAACGGCACATACATGTTTTCCAGCCTACACGTGCATTCTCATCCCACACACACACACACACACACACACACACACACACACACGTATGATTATATATATATACATACATCATGTTATCGGTTTCACAGAACATGTAGCCTATATATACAGACAGATAGCACACGAATACTTTCACAATTCAACACACACACACACACACTTACGATTATACAGTAAACTGATGTATATACATCATGTATATACTCGGCCTCACAGAACATACCCAAACACACATAGCACACAGACTTACACAATCCAGCACACACATACAAACACACACACACAGAACACGCCAACACCTTCCTCTCCCACACACACATAAATCCTCTCTCAACTCTCACTTACACCACACAGGCAGCCAGGCAGGAGTACACACACACACACACACACACACACACACACACACACACCTGCCCCTGCAACCAGTCACAGCACTTAGATAAAATAATGTTGTATCACACGTGTGCAGGTTTGACTTCCATTGGGTGAACGACTATTATTCTCATATTTACAATCATAGGTTTTAATTCGTGTAAGTTTATATTATTAAAATTTATATTAATCCATTTTCACTGAACGTAGGTACACTTATAATTTTAAGGTGAGGTTCTCTTGTTGGTAAATTGGAAGGCTGCCGATTCCCCCTAACTATGCCAGAAAACAGACGCTCTCAATGGTACTAATAGGGGATCTGTTTCGTGGCATAGTTTGGAGGAATCAGAGACCTTCCGATTCACCAAGGAAAGAATCTCCCCTTAAATTGTTGTAGGTAAACGTGTTGAGGGGACATATATTATAGCACATTATTTTGGGTGGTAAATCTGGAACCAATAATTCCTCCAAACTATTCCAGGCATATTTTGGAGGAATCAAGGCGCTTCGTTCTTTTAAAAGTTTACTGTACCGTACTATCCCCTTATGATCTTTATTAATCTATCTTCACTGAGCTTCTATATACAATCATAGTTTTTCATTCGTGTAAGTAAAACAAACGTATTTATCTATTCGTACAATGAATGAACTTCTGTACAATCATTATACCAAACGTTTAGTAGCCTACACTCGCAATCCAAAATTTATATCCAGGTGTTGTTGAAGTTTCGAATAATTTGACCTACTAGTGAACCAATTACAACCCTTATCCTGTTTCATATTTGCTTGGGCTCGCTTAATTAAGGGGAGGGTATAGTTCTGCCATTTTTGTAGATAATGATTCCTCCAAACTATTCCAGGCAACAGGATACCATTATTTTTGTTCATCTGGTGCTGTTATCTGGCATACTTTGGAGGAATCAAAGTGCTGTAATGTATCAAAAGTTTACTCTCCCCTTAATACTCGATGAGGCTATTTGAAGCAAGACTGGATACCTAGTTTGGATTTACAGAGTATATTTGTATCTTCCTATTAAGGGATGTGTAATAATAAAGTGACCTTATTGATAGTTAGTGAGAGCTTCTTCACTTACTATATACCGTACTCCTTTGTCTGTCTGTTTGTCTATCTGTATCTGTCTGTTTGTTTGTTTGTCTGTCTATCTGCTTGTCTGTTTGCCTTTTTGTCTGTGTCTGTCTGTCTGTCTGTTTTGCCTGTTTGTATGTATGTTTGCCTGTCTGTCTGTTTGCCTGTTTGTCTGTCTATCTATCAATCTGTCTGTCTGTTTGCCTGTTTGTCTGTCTGTCTGTCTGTCTGTCTGCCTCTCTTTTTGTCTATATGTCTGTTTATATCTTCTTGCCTGCTTGTCTGTCTGTCTGTCTGCATCTGTGTGTCTGCTTGCGTGCCTGCCTGCTTGTCTGTGTGTCTGTGTGTCTGTTTGTGTGCCTACCTGCTTGTCTGTCTGTCTGTCTGTCTGTGTGTCTGCTTGCGTGCCTGCCTACTTTTCTCTGACTAATTCCTTGTGGTCTGGACCTTGTAAACATCATTGAGTCGTTCCCACTAACTACTTCATTGTCTCTCCTCCCACAAAAACTGGTATCAGATTAATTAGGAAACTCAGTACTTGGCCTGGATGGGGGGTGAGGGTGAGGGGGGATATTTGGCTGTGTTGACGTGCATAATATATTGATTTAGGAAGTGGTTGGGATAATGGGATAGGAATAGGATACGATATGATAGGACAGAATGAGAGAGGAGTAGGCTACCGTAATTAGGATGTGGTTGGGATAATAGAATAGGAATAGGATACGATGCGATACGACAGAATGAGAGGAGGGATTAGGATGTGGTTGGGATGAAAGGATAGGAATAGGATAGAATGAGAGAAGAGTAATCGCATTGACGATATAAACAGACACAAGAAAATAATTCAAATCCAAGTCAACTAACTTTAAACGTAAACGAACACAATAGGCTATTCAAGTCAATTCAGTTTCTCCCCTTTTTACTTACATACATAAATCTGTCTTCATAGACACTCTTAAAATGTATTCTAATATCTATTGAATGGAAATGGCATGAGTATTATTATAACATAGCCAGAAATACGAGGTGAGCTATTTTTTTTATATAGCTCACCTCTCCAGCACCTCTTCTCCACCTCTCCACCACCCCTCCTCCACCTGTCCATCACCCCTTCTCCACCTGTCCATCACCCCTTCTCCACCTGTCCATTACCTCTTCTCCACCTGTCCACCACCCCTCCTCCACCTCTCCACAACCCCTCCTCCACCTGTCCATTACCTCTTCTCCACCTGTCCATCACCCCTCCTCCACCCCTCCTCCTCCACCTCTCCATCATTCCTCCACCTCTTGTCACCGGTATATCTACGACCTTCCCCTTCCCCTCCCCTCCCCTCCCTCACACCACAAGAGCCACTCCTCCCCCCCCTCTCTCTCTCTATCTCTCTCTCTTGTTATTTTCTTTCTATTTTGTATCTCGGTCTTTCTCTATTCTCTCTGCAACTTGGTCATCTCTCTCTCTCTCTCTCTCTCTCTCTCTGAATTATTGTAAGTCTGTGAGTGTATCTTCTGTAATTGGTGGTAGTGGTAGTAGTAGTGGTAGATAGCCTCTGGTATTGTGGTAGGTGGTAGGGAGTGTAGTGGTTGTGAGTCAAGAAGGTAGAGTAGTGGTAGTGGTAGTGGCATTGGTAGAGGGTCCAGGTAGTGGTAGGGGTGGTAGTATAAGAACGAGGTAGAAAGGGTAGTGGTAGGGGTTGTGGTGGTGACTGGGCAGGTAGAGTAGTGGTGGTAGAGAGTCTATAGGTAGGAAGGATAGAGTAGTGGTAATAGTGGTAGTGGCCATGGTAGATGGTCAAGTTAGGAAGGGTATACAGTAGGTAGTGGTGGTGGTGGCGGGTCCAGGTAGGAAGAGTAGTGGTAGTGGTAGTGGTGGCGGGTCAGGTAGAAGGGTAGTGGTAGTGGTAGTGGTGGCGGGTCCAGGTAGGAAGGGTAGTGGTAGTGGTGGCGGGTCCAGGTAGGAAGGGTAGTGGTAGTGGTGGTAGTGGTGGCGGGTCCAGGTAGGAAGGGTAGTGGTAGTGGTGGCGGGTCAGGTAGAAAGAAGATGGTGGAGATAAAACTCATTAGAAGATACGGGCGCGTTCAGGTTGACACCCTCTCCATCACTCAGGGTCCCTCTCCTCCTCCTACTCCCTCTCCTCCTCCTACTCCTCCTACTCCCTCTCCTCCTCCTACTCCCTCTCCTCCTACTACTCCCTCTCCTCCTCCTCCTCCTACTCCCTCTCCTCCTCCTACTCCCTCTCCTCCTACTCCTACTCCTGATGAAGGTAGAGAAGAATAGAGAAGGAGATGTAGTGGTGTAGGAAGAAATGGGAAAGGGTGGTGATAGTGGTGGGGAAGAGATGGTGAGAGACGGGGGGAAGAAGTAAAAGAATAAAAACAAATGAAAGGGGGGAGAATGGTGAAGAAAACGTGAATGGAGAAAGGAATATGAGGAGGAGAAGGAGGAAGAGGTGTAATGGAGAAATAGTGATATATTCTCGTTATATAACAAAATAATGTAGAATAAATTATGGTGAAATCTCTACTATATGAACTTGTGATAATATAATTTTAATATTATAACCAGTAAATTAGATGGATGCTACAAATTCCTCCACACCATGCCATAAAACAGCAGCACCAATACCGAAGGAACCGGTTTCGTGGAATAGTTTGGAGGATTCAGAGGGCCCCCTAATTTTTACTGTGTATGTATGTATGTATTTTTTGGCCTGGAGAAAAATGCCTCTCTATTGATGAGCGAGTGTTGGCTACTGTTTCCTCGTGAGGTGAGCCGCCAGCTATAACGGTTAGTACGCTTAGATCAGACTCCCACTTGACTACACCTCAGGTAGGTTAGGTTAGGTTAGGTTAGGTTAGGTTTAGTTTGGTTTGGTTTGGCTAATCACTTTAAAATACGTCCAGTATATGTATGCCCATATAGCCTAACTCATGTATGCCCATATAGCCTAACTCATCTTTGTGAATAGCGTTTACAAACTTCTGTCAACAGTTGTCCTTCTTGGTCGCATCGGAAGTCATACATATTAACAGAAATATTCGTGCTTGTTTTACATAATGTCATACAAGCACGGATATTCCCGTACTTTATCAAAAGGTCCTCCACTACATTATACTGTATAGTAACTAGAGTTGACGTGCCGCCTGGATTGATTGGGGGGGGGGGGGGCTGCTGGGTTCTTAGTTGCCAATTTGCCAAAGGTCATTGCACCGGCCTAGACAGTAGGCACTATAGATGGACATTCATGCGTAAGGGAAGTTATGCCAAGGAAAAATTGCTAGGGGAGCAATCTTCATATCTACTTTTCGCTCATCTGTCGTAGCTCACACTACAGGTAATGTGAACCCGACTTAATTAAATAAGGAAAGGGATTGGAAAAATTAAAATAAAGTTGACTAATTTTGTTATTTCAACCACTGCAACCTGGAATAATTTTTGGATACTATATTCTTGGCAACACTTCCTCCAAATATCATTATATATTTCGGTGTAGATAAATTTTTAATTCTGTAGTGGTCCAGATGAGTCTGGGTATTGTTGTATCCTGCACACAGTGTTTATCATCATGTAAGTGAAAACATATTTTTTTAAATTTTAAATTGATTTTAATGACTTTTTATAATTACGTTACTAACGACATATGGCATCAGTAGCAAACTTTAGGCAAGGCTCAGGTGGACCATGGGAGTCAAGATTAGGCTAGTGGCTTTATTTAGTCACTTTTTAGTGCTTGTTTGAACTTGATCAGTGATTGTTTGTACTTCATTGCTCGTGACATTTTCGTGGCTATTTAAGCTGTACACGGTCCTCACGTTGCTCTACATCCTTCTCCAGGTGATGTATTACAATAGGGGGGGGGGGGGATCTTTAAAGATGAAAAAAGCGACAGATTTTAGCTGCTCAAGCAAAAGATAAGAAAAAGTAGTTGGCAATAATATATAAACAATTACCACTCTCATGCGATAATTTATATTTCGAGCTATGTTGCCTTATGTAGGTGTAGTCATAACAGAACATAAAATACATATGTCATAAAGGCTATATTTATGATGCAAGACTTAGCAAAGTTACTCAATAATGAACAAACTGGTGCTACTTTACATCTTGACACTAGGCTACGCTACTCACAATATTTTTCCGTCCCGCTGAATTTGCCACCCATTTCCTACTTCTACTTTCCTACAATCTAAACTCAAAGTATTTTCCATTCTTTTATGAACACCTCACCAACGATCATATTTAGTTTGTATTACTGAAGTGTTTTGTCTGCCACTGTTTGTAACAATATAACACATTTGTAAGTACTGAAGTGTTATATCTGTCACTATAAGTACTGAAGTGTAATGTCTTTCACTGTTTGTAACAATATAATACTCGAGTACTGAAGTGTTATGTCTGTCAGTCACTGTTTGTACTGAAGTGTTATGTCTGTCTGTCACTGTTTGTACTGAAGTGTTATGTCTGTCACTCTTTGTAACAATATAATACTCGAGCTTTGTCAGAGGCACAAATTGTCACCCGTCAGTCGGTTTGTATAATACAGCATACAATAGGATACTTACTGTACAATCGCACTCCAAAATATGTATTCAGGCTTGCGTCAAATAGCCTGATCGGGTATTCAGCAAGCTCAAGCAAATATGAAACAGGATGAGAGCTGTAATTGATTCACTAGTATGCCAAATGACTCGAAACTTCATCATAATCTGGAAAGAAATTTTGGATTGTGAGTGTACTAGGCTAGGCTTCCCAATCAGGCCATTCAACTATCATCACCACCACCACCACCACCACCACCATCTCAGTCACCTCCAAAACCACCATCATCACCTCCACCACCACTTCAGTCACCTCCACCACCTGTTTACACTACTTACATCTCCACCACCACCATCTCAGTCACCTCCACCACCTGTTTACACTACTTAAACCTCCACCACCAACAACACCACCACCTCAGTCACCACCACCACTACCAGAACTAGGCTACCTATCAACTTACTGTACGAACCCCACCCTCCTTCACCTTCCCTCATTCACCTTCCCATAATTCCACACCAGACACACACACCTCACCCCTACTCACCCACTCTCCCCGACCCCTTCCTACCACACACACCTCACCCCCCCACCCCTCCCAGACCCCTCCTCACCACACACACCCCAACCCCACCCTCCCCACCACACCCACCTCAACCCCACCCCTCCCAGACCCCTCCCCACCTCACCCACCTCAACCCCGTCCCCTCCCTGTCTATCTTATCACCATCTGGATCGGGACGCGTCAGTCACCGTGTCTATTAGTGGGTTTCTCGTATTATTAACCCATTTTTCACCCTCCCCACAACATTGATTACCTGCACTCCCATTTCCCATTGATGACCTGCACCCCCCCTCACCCCATCACCCCCCACCCCCCAACACCCTCCTCTCCCCTTCACCCCCCACTCCCCAACACCTTCCCCTCACCCCAACCCCCCAACACCCTCCTCTCCAGCTTGACTACTTAAAAGGAGAGTATACTTTTGATAGACTGGAGTGCCTTGATTCCTCCAAAGTATGCCAGGAAACAGACCCACATGAAGAATAATAATGGTATCCTGTTGCCTGGAATAGTTTGGAGGAATCATAATCTCCAAAAATGTCAAAACTATACCCTCCCCTTAAGTCTTAGGGGCTCCAATTTCTAAACCCCCCCTCCCCCCTCCCCCCCCTTCCTGCATTTCCTTTCACACTCGTTTGTTTTGCTTTTTGTTTCATTTTTTTTGTTGGCTCACGCTTGGATTAACTCTTATACACACATACATACATACATACGTGAGCAGACTAATATACAATTTTTTTTCTCTTTTCCTTTCTGACTGTCTATCAACTTATCTTGTAATAATATATCCACCTATGAGAGAGAGAGAGAGAGAGAGAGAGAGAGAGAGAGAGAGAGAGAGAGAGAGATAAAGAGAGAGAGAGGTCTGATCTATCTAGTGTGGCCTGGTCCCATAGATTGTGATAGAGAAAGATAAGGAGGGTGAAGATGGAGACAGATAGTTTCTCTTCCCCGCCCCTTCCACCATTACCAACATTACCAGACCCATCATCTCTCTTATCATATACGTATCCCTCACACCACTGCCGGGAGAGGGGGGAGGAGGAGGAGGGGGAGGAGGAGAAAGGGGGAGGGGGAAGAGAAGGAGAAAGGAGGAGGAGAAAGGAGGAAGAGAAAGGAGGAGGAAGGGGGAAGAGAAGGAGAAAGGGGGAAGAGAAGGAGGTGGAGGAGGATGAGAAAGGGGGAAGAGAAGGAGAAGGAGGAGGAGAAACGAGGAGGTACCGGTATTATAGAAAGGGGGAAATAAAACTGGGGAGAGAGGGAAGGAAGAAAGAGAAAAATTGGGGAATGGAGAAGGCCGAGTGAAGATAATGAATTTAATTTATTTTTAATTTATTTTTATGGTCATTATGGAGAGATAGAAAGTGCATGGCAGGTGACGGAAATGAAAGTGGGAAGAAAAAGATGACAGATAAGAAAGATATATTTATTTATTTCCCACTACCACTAAGTGAGAAAATAAAGATGGAATATAAGGGTTTGTAGGACGCTAAGATGCAAGAAAAGAACAGGCTATATACCTTATACAACAATAAAAACTAGGTGAGTGAAACAGAAACTTTAAATTACCAGGTTACGTTTCCCAACATTGCGAGATTATTTTAACCTAGCTGTTTACATTGAGTTAGACGCATTGTGAGATTATTTTAACCCGATTACGTTTATTTTAGACGTATTGTAAGATTATTTTTACCTGTTTACATTAAGTTTATCGCATTGAAATTACCTGTTTACATTTACCTCAGACGCATTGTGAGAATATTTGAACTTGTTTACATTTATCTGAGACGCATTGTGGGATTATTTTGACCTGTTTACATTTATCATAAACCTATTGTTAGATTATTTCAACCTGTTTACATTTATTTTAGACGCATTGCGAGATCATTTTGACAGGTTTACATTTAATTTAGACGCATTGAAATTATCTGTTTACATTTACCTCAGACGCATTGCGAGATCATTTTAACATGTTTACATTTATTTTAGACGCACTGCGAGACAATTTTGAGACTTTTAATATTTTATTTTGTCCATCCCTTCAACACCAGCCAGCGTGACAGCCTTTCATCGCTCGCTGCCTCATCCTTCACACATGAGTTCGTAAACACTGTGCCAAGGCTCCCTGTATTGTGGACCAGAGAGCACTTCTAAAATATCGGATGTCCTGGTCAAAGTATCCGTCCTCTCTCCTCCTCCTCCTCCTCCCTCTCCTCGACTCCCTCCTTGTCCTTCCTTCCCTCCCTCCCTCCCTCACTCCCTTCTTGTCCTTCCTTCCCTCCCTCCCTCCCTCCCTCACTCACTCCCTCCTTGCCCTTCCTTCCCTCCTTCACTCCCTCCTTACCCTTCCTTCCCTACCTCACTCACTCCTTGCCCTTCCTTCCCTACCTCACTCCCTCCTTGCCCTTCATTCCCTACCTCACTCCCTCCTTGCCCTTCATTCCCTCCCTCACTCCCTCCTTGCCCTTCCTTCCCTCCCCCACTCCCTCCATCCATCTCTCCTTTCCTCCCCTATTCATCCCATCTTTTCCTGCCTCCCCAGTTGTTGAGACGAGTCCCAGTTCCACC
>JAWZYT010001224.1:587500-630000 GCA_034508575.1 Petrolisthes manimaculis | reverse complement strand
GATAATATTACCCATACAAATATATAGATCACAAAAAAATTATATGCACAACTAATTTATCACGACAATATTACCGATACAAATATATTATACAGTAGATAACAACAAAATACTCACTGTAAAATTATCACTACAAATAAATTCTTCACTACAAAATTATCACCACAAAATTACACAACAACAAAATCATTATTCACCACAATTGTTTCACCCATAAAATTGTTGACATCGTTGCCTTCCCTAACCTGCAGACGAACCCAAGCAAAACCCCAAGGTGTCTCTGGAGAGGCTGCAGTGGTCGCCAGGGGAGGTACTCAAGGCTAACTGCACTTCACCAGTCGCCAGGCCTCCATCTGATCTTAACTGGTTCATCAACGGAGAGAAGGTCAGTCAGTGGTCCATGCAAGGTCAAGGTATATAATATTGTCTAAGCCTTGGGTCAGTCAGTAGTCTAAGGTCAAGGTATATAATATTGTCTAAGCCTTGGGTCAGTCAGTAGTCTAAGGTCAAGGTATATAATATTGTCTAAGCCTTGGGTCAGTCAGTAGTCCATGCAAGGTCAAGGTATATAATATTGTCTAAGCCTTGGGTTAGTCAGTGGTCCAAGGAGGTCAAGGTATAATTATGATATATTTGTCTAAGCCTTGGAAATCTACCTTTTTATATATCGTCCCCACTGACACTACTGTAGACATTTATCAGTATCAGTCAGTATTGTATGGGGACTTTGGAATCTCGTGTAGTACTTACTCTCTGAATGCTGCTGGGGTGTCTCATAGTTGTGTGATGCTTTGTATATTTTGTATTATAATGATGAGTAATGTTATCCCTAAACTAACCATTTCTCTCCTATGTACTGACCATCACTCACCACCACTACCACTACTGACACCACAACTTTAGTAGGCTTCTTTCCACCACAAACCACCACCACCACAAACATCTCTATCACCACCAATAAACTACAACCACCACCACCTTTTTCCACCACTAACCACAACCACCACCACCATTTTCCACCACTACCACAACCACCACCACAACCATCACCACCTTTTTCCACCACTAACCACCACTAAACCACAACCACCACCACTAACCACCACTAAACCACAACCACCACCACCTTTTTCCACCACTAATCACCAACACCACCACTAACCACTACCATCACTAACATCTCCACCACCACCACCCACCAACCACCATCACCATCACTAACCACCACCACCACTAACTACCACCATTAATCTCTTCCCTACAGATAGACCGTCAAAGCACACGACTGGTTGACGTCGACTCAGGGTTCGGTATAGTAGTCCCAGATATATGAGACAATATTTATAAACACCCATTATTATTATTATTTGTCTTTTTATATAACTGACGTCTATTTTTTTTTTCTACAGTGTTGAAAAAAAATATTGAAAAAAAAAAAAATTCACACACACACACACAAAGTAGTAATAATAGAATTATATGAATTAACAGACTAAATTTTGTTTACTATATTCATTCAACGAAAAAAACAAACATACACACATACACGCAAATTAATAATAATAAAAAATACGGATATAGATTTATTTTTATATGCATTCAACGAAAAAAACAAAACATACCCACACAAATTAATAATAATAATAATAATAGAAAAAATATATGAACACAGATTTATATTCTCATTAAATCCGAACATTCACATCTCACCATTCCATATTCTTTGTTTTCTGTTTGTTAATTAATCCATGATCAGTTTTTGTAGATTCTAAAATAATATCGTTCACAAAGATGTAACTGAAATACAAGTAGTCTCAATCGGCATTAATAAAGGGACCCTGTGATGTAGTCAGAAAATTGGAGGTAAACGAGTCCTTCAAATATTGCCACGAAACACACACACACACACACACCTATATTTATGAAGGGAGCTTGTTTGTTTCGTGGCATAGTCAGGAGGAATCAGAAGCCTTCATCTCTCATACACCATCACCAACACAGGGTCCTTCAAGGCCTCTGTGATCGTGTATGCAAATTGGAGGCTTCTGATTCCTTCCTACTATGCCACGAAACAAGCTCCTTCTATTTAGATTAACGTTTCGTGGCAATATTTGAAGGACTCATTTACCTCCAATTTTCTGACTACATCACAGGGTCCTTAATATCTTTACAAAGTCTCCTCACCTCTAGCGTAAATACAGAGTGTGAATCAAACGAGTATAATAAACGACACATAACTTATAATAATCATCCTGGATTATAGGTATGAGTGGAAGAGGACTAGATGTGGGTGTGGGTGTGGGTGTGGGTGTGGGCGTGAGTGGTATGGGCAGCCGTTCCCGTAGCTCACAGCTCAATTTGGTCCTTCGAGAGACTCACTTCACGTTGGGGGGTCAGGCTGTCCTCTCCTGTGACGCCACCTATAAAAAACTCTACAGCAGGTAATGAAAATAATCTACTGTACAGTTGGACACATGAATGGGTGGTACAGCACAGATGAAAGATACTTGTTCCATTTGAGTAACCAGTGTCTATTATCTGGTACTTGCTTTTTATTACCATCCTCAATACTGACTTCTGCTCCTGTTGTCTTCTATTTGGCACTAAGGAACTTGATATTGTGAGAAATTGACAATCTTTCACTTGGGCTGTACCACCCATTCATGTGTCCAACTGTACATATTTTATACATTTGCATCTACTGAATTGGACCACAGTACCGCAGTCCATTTTTTGTACTTGATAAAATTTACGTTTTTTTTTTTTTTTTTTTTTTTTTATCCAGTTCATACTTGATAAAAATTCACGTGTTTTCTGTGTTTTTTTTTATCCAGTTTACATCAGATTTCTAGTACACAAAAAAAAAATTTGTATGTTTTTTTCCCTATCGACTTAATTCCAGTACATGTCTGAATTGTTTCGTGTGTTCACATAAAATCGTAACAAGTCACTTTCCTAATTGGGTTTATAAATATTTGGTGACCTTGTTTGATTTCGTTTTTTTTTTTATTGATAACGTAGCGTTCTCTTATTCACAAACTTATTTATTCCTTGCAAATATATAAAAATAGATAAATAATAATAGTAATAATAATAATAATAATAATAATAATAATAATAATAATAATAATAATAATAATAATAATAATAATAATAATAATAGTAATAATAATAATAATAAAAATAATGATGATAATAATAATAATAATAATAATAATAATAATAATAATAATAATAATAATAATAATAATAATAATAATAATAATAATAATAATAATAATAATAATGATAATAATAATAATAGTAATAACAAAAATACTACTACTAATAATAATAATAATAACAGCAATGACAATAACAATAAGAAAAATAACAATAATAATAATAATAATAATAATAATAAAATTTCTCCATTACTTTGCTTCATCACTCCTACATTCCATACATAGCAATTATATATATATTTTAGACTCTGCCTGCCTTATCTTTACCAAACCTCCCCCCTCACAGAACATCAAAAGTGCACTTGATAAAACCGGGTTACAAGACAGCAGCCCCTTCCCAAAAGCTGTATGGTGAGGGATGCAGCTCGGGTCCTGGAGTATTGGTGTGGATACTGATGGTGGCAACACTGGCAGCTTTCACCTTGTAGGGCGTTCAGTCTCTTCGTCTTCGTTTTCGTCGTCGTCGTCTTCGTCTCCTTCTCTCTACATCGTACACACGTTACTATAAGTTTTGTCTATGTAGGAGACGGCATGTCATGGATTGTATATGTATTTTTTAAAGTCTCGGTGACACTTGCTTCACTTACCACATGGAAAACATAAATATTATAATTTTATAGAGTCATAAATTATGTCGTAGGAATGCAAGTATATAAAATGTGAACATGATATAACTGATAAATGTAGAGGGATCACAACCTGTAAAGCAATATAAACAAATGAACGTAAATAAAAGCAATGTGTAAAATCCTCGACCATTCAATGTCTTTTCACGAGTTTACTGAAGATCAACATCAAAGATAATTTATCAATGAGTCTGGTGAGTGTCACATGAGACTTTGAAATACACCAGTCTTGTGTATATATAAACTCACTGGTGTCGAGGCAATGGAAACACTGGTACGATTTGAGAGCGAAATCCGACTTTTTATATAGAAAACAGGTAAATTACAGTCTCCTCCACTCCCGCTTTCACCAGTTAAACGTTGCCATCGTATACACCCGGCATCTTGTGAGTTACCAGTTTCGACTCTCGCATATGAAACAACTGCCATCAACCCTTACTCTTACTGGCAGGTGTTTCGGATGAGAGAGTCGGAACTGGTAGCTCACACGATGGCAACGCTGAACTGGTGAAAGCGGGAGTGGAGGAGACTGCACAGTCACGCACCACAGTCCCTTGTCCATACCTGAGTCGATGCCCGAGATCTGAAGATGACAGTTTCTGGACGACAGCCCACCTAAACCACCCCGAGGCTACTACACACATCTCGAACCAATGGAGGCTTTGGGTTTGCTGTTGTCTAGAAACCTCCTGCTCCAGATCTTGAGCTTCGACTAAGGTGGGCTAGAGACTATGGTATCCGACTATACCATTTAATGTATATCTTCAATTTTGATGTCACAAATATGACGCTGCCAATAAGCAGTGCTATAGATAAACTAGTTAGCGATGTACAGTAAATTCATAATGAATATAAATTATATACATATGTGTAAATACAATAGATGGAGTGAATTCATATGGGTCTTGGGGGACATACCAAAGAAACAGCAACACATTAATATTATCTGCTCTGTTTGTATATAAGATTTTTACCCTACGAACAAACAGGGACACAGTACTCCATTGTTTATAACCTGGCGAAAGTGTACATACATATACCTGGACTCTCATGGAATTTATGTGCTGTTTCCCTTAATATACTTACTTCATTCAATCCACGACAATTTACACCAAAGATTTACACCACTGCAGGGGTATGTGTTTGTACTTATCTACCATGAAATACACTGGAATTTGAACCAAACCTGTATCTAAAAAAAAGGTCACTTACAAGGGAATTGATTGATTGATGCACTTTCGACAGGAGAGAAAATATAAAATAAAATGGATGTATAGATTGATTACAGTAGGAGCCCTTTATTCCCCCTTGTGTGACCCTCTGACTCTGTGTGTGTTGGGCAGGGAAGCGAGGTAAACACAAACACGACATGTATATAGAGATTCGTGTGAGTTACAGCCGTATGTCCTGTTCTTGTTCCTTCATCATCATCATTGGGGATTTCTAATTATAAAACTCTTAATTATAGGGGAAATACTTATTCTCTTGTTGTTGCATGGTTGATATTGAGAAGATATGTGATTCCTCCATTTAACTGTGCCACGAAACAGACGACCTGTATATATTTGTTACTTTGATTAATTAATGAGTCTGGAGGAATCAGTAGGCACCCAAATTTATCCTCAAAAAAATATATATTTCCGTTTTAAACTTTCGGTCACACAAAAAAAGTGCTTCGGTTTTATAATAAGGATTTGGAATACGTCACGAATGCTTTGGACTAAGAAAATAACTGTTGGTCCTTGTACAGTCACGAGTAATAATAAGGATACGGCTTTGGTTGTTTGCTTAATTTGGTTGATTTGGTTAAGGGTGTGTGTGGGAGTAGGGGGACAGGCTTGAGGGGGGATTGGGGGGGGGGGGGGGAGTAGGGGGACAGGCTTGAGGGGGGATTGGGTGTGTGTGGGAATAGGGGGACAGGCTTGGGGTGGGTAGAAAGCCTGTCCCCCTATTCCCGCACCCCCTTAATTGGTTGAACAGTCCAATTAATTCACCCACGAAGTCATTCCAATGGAGATCTTGTTGTTGTGCATTTATTTACTGTCTCTATATAGGTATTCGAAGCACACCTCATTTATTTACTGTCTCTATATAGGTATTCGAAGCACACCTCATTTATTTACTGTCTCTATATAGGTATTCGAAGCACACCTCATTTATTTACTGTCTCTATATAGGTATTCGAAGCACACCTCATTTATTTACTGTCTCTATATAGGTATTCGAAGCACACCTCATTTATTTACTGTCTCTATATAGGTATTCGAAGCACACCTCATTTATTTACTGTCTCTATATAGGTATTCGAAGCACACCTCATTTATTTACTGTCTCTATATAGGTATTCGAAGCACACCTGTATACTTGTAACTTTACTTTGTTCATAAGCTTCACTCATTTGACTCACTATCACTCACCTAAATTCAGGACTTTTGACTGTAACTGTACTCTAAGGGTAAAGAGAAAAGAATGTACTATACTATACGGTAATTTTTTGTATGCATTAGTTAGTGAATGTTTTATAACAGGCAACTACGAACTGTGGTATGAATGAGTATAAATATAATAAACACATTTAATGTATAGTAGTCCTTCATCAGGGGTGTAAGGGGAAGTCTGGTCAAGGATTATCACCCGTAGTTTTAAAACATTTGAGGGCCCTTACTGGAGCTCTATGAATTCTCCAAACTACTCCAGGCAACAGATTCCCTATTCGAAACACTGAAGCGCTTTGTGGCCTGGATAATTTGGAGGGTTCATGGAGCTCCGGTAAGGGACCTCAAATGTTTTAAATCTACGGGCCTATGTGCCGTAACTGTACACCAGCAATCCAAAATATATATCCAGGCTTGCTTCGAATAGCCTGATCGAGTATTAAGCGAGCTCAAGAAAATATGAAACAGAATAAGTGTTGTAATTGGTTCACTATAGTCTGTTCAAAACTTGTGTTCCATTTTTTTTTCCTCTATCTATCTGTCTCTATTTCTATCTATATCTTTATATCTATATCTTTATATCTATATCTATTTCTATCTATATCTTTATATCTATCTCTATCTGTCTATTTCTATCTATCTCTTATCTGTCTATCTATCTATCTATCTATTTCTCTCTATCTAAGCATAAGAGGCCAGCGGAACACAAGTTTTGAACACACTATAGTATGTCAAATGATTCGAAGCTTCAACAAAACTTGGATATAAATTTTGGATTGCGAGTACACATACATACATACACTTGGCTCCACTCCCGCGTTTCTCCCCTGTCGTTGCCAATGTTGGACCAGTCAGAAATTCAAATCCCGAATCACAAGTTAAAATATTCGAAACATTCATATCTTTCACTCTAAGGATATGAATGTTTCGAAATTTTTAACTTGTGGATCGGGATTCGAATATCTGACTGGTCCAACATTGACAACGACAGGGGAGAAACGCGGGAGTGGAGCCAACTGTACATAATAATAATAATAATAATAATAATAATAATAATAATAATAATAATAATAATAATAATAATAATAATAATAATAATAATAATAATAATAATAATAATAATAATAATAGAAAGCTCGGGATTATAAGAAATGACAAGGCAAATTAATATTCTTACTTGACAATGTGTGCCAAAGGATTATTTAAAGATTCGTATATTTGTTAAAAAACAGACATTATAATATTATGAGAAGAGAATTATGTCATCTATAACAGTAATTATTATGTCACCATGAGCTGTTAGTGTCATTAAAAAAAGGAAATTATGTCACTTATAACAATAATTATGTCACCATGAGCTGTTAGTGTTATTAAAAATAGGAAATTATGTCACTTATAGCACTAATATTTATGACATCATGAGTTGTCTGTGTCATTAAACAAAAAAATAGCCTTGTCTTAAAAAATCATCGTCTTATCAGGGACCAGAATTATCATTATACAACCCTATAATAATAAGAAGAATGAAATAATGAATAATAATCTAATGAATAATAATAACTAGTTGAGGTTCAAGTCTTCCATAAACACAAATAAATAATAAATTTCCTCACTCTTGTTGGCAAGTGATGAGGAATAAACACAAAAAGTAAATAAAATATATATATATATATATATATATATATATATATATATATATATATATATATATATATATATATATATATATATATATATATATATATATATATATATATATATATATATATATATATATATATATATATATATATAAATAATTTTGAGTTTAAAGGATACATTTAGTGTTAATTAAGAGGAGATTATACATTTGTCACACTGGAGTACCTTGATTCCTCCAAAGTATGCCCGGAAACTTAAATAAACATAGATAAACTTAAATAATGGTGGTCTTGTTGTTTCTTGGAATAGTTTGGAGGAATCAGTTACTCCACATTTACCAACACTTTACTACACCCTAAAAAAAATAAAAATATAAGTGACCCAATTTCTCGCTGACATTTGCTCATCTCGATCATTCCATTTATTGTATGTATGTAAATTGAAGGTGTACAGTTGAGGACAAATATAAACTGTCACAGGAAACCCAAACATGAATATCTGATTGTTATTATTTTGTTATTTTGTTTGTTAGTTTGTTTTTTGTCTTGTATTGTTTTCGTTACTATGTAATTATTATTATTATTGTAGCTGCTGCCTACATAATAACAAGCTGTATCTTAACTTATGTGCACCTTAATCGCATCTAACACACACACACACATGAATTTCTGACTCACACACACACATATATGAACTTCTGTCTCTCTCTCTCTCTCTCACACACACACACAAACATAAACACACACACACACACACACACACACACACACACACACAATTACTCACTCCTACCTCTCACACACACACACACACACGCACACACTCACTCACACCTACACACACACACACACACACCTACACATACACACACACACACACACACACACACACACCTGAATTATCAACACCTCTTACCTCCATTTTCAATGCCTCCCTACAACAAGCCAAATCACCACTTGACTGGAAAACTTCCTACGTTACTCCAGTCCCCAAGACCCCCTCCCCCACCTCCCTGGATCAGACCCGCCCCATATCCATCACCCCCCTACCCAGCCTAATCTGTGAGAGTTTCGTCACGGACTGGGCCTACACGGACCTCAAACACAGCTTCGACTCCCAGCAATATGGAAACATAAAAACAACTTCAACCACCCACTACTTAATAAGTTTTCTTGATTTTATATACAGCAATTACTATAGATAGAAAACTCTCCTGGGACCAACATGTTAACACACTCACACAAGTCTCCTCTTTCCGAGTCTACATGTTACGCCGCCTTAAATCATTAGGTCTGCCCACACATGAGCTTACTAACATCTACAATACCTTTATTCTTCCTAAACTTACATATGCTTCTCCTTCTTGGTCATCCAGTCTCAAAACTACTCAACACAACAAACTTGAAAAAATACAGAAAAGAGCAGTTAGGATCATTCTTGGTACCACCCTCGGCCTTAAGCCACTAAACACCCATTACACCAATAGCCTCCTCCACTTCAGCCAACAGCTCCTCAATAATTAATGTCTCTTTTAACTGGACCAGTCTTGTAAATATTTAACTATTACTACAATCCTATTACTCTTTTATAATCAACTTCATCAGTTTTAAACAGTGTTAGTTTCTTTTATGTTTTTAGTTTCTTTTATGCTAGTCACGTCATTTCATATTTTTTATTCCTAATTTTTACCATACTGCAGTAGGGATTACAATTTTTACTTTTTTACATTATCCTTTTAACTGTTTTTTACATTTTCCTTTATTGTACCAAAGATTGTAATTTTACTTTATACATTACCCTTTAACTTTTCTATTTTTATACATTTAATGACATAACTGTATTTTACCCTTTTTAACTTTTCTATTATACTTGCAATGACACTAAAACTGTATTTTTTCAGCCAGTTTGGCTGCCAAAGGAATAAACCGTTTATTATTATTATTATTATTATTATTATTATCACACCTACACACACACACACACACCTACACACACACATGTACCAGTCATGAAGGCTTGCACTCTGGACAGAACTGGTAACTTACTTGTATTTGATTTTTGGACTTGTAGTATTGTGGTTGTAGTTTTTAGGTAGCGTGGACGTGGGTGTTTAAGGATTGTTTAAGGATTAATAACTTCTTAATTTATATTTTAAGGCTTAATTTATTTACACAGAGAATGACACGAATGTGTCTGGTTATATATGTGTAGTCTCTCTTGGTGAGACAAGCCTATAGCCCTGGGAGACAGTTTAAGTAATCCTAAATGTAACTGTACATCCTCAGTTTATATATGTTTTCCAATTCCTCAGTTGCCAGAAATATATGCACTAACTGTCAAGTCCTATTACCACGCCCACAAAGGGCAGGTCTATCATTATAGCTCCTCCTATTTAGTTAACCCCTCCTGACTTGTATAGCTCCTCCTTCTTATCTTCTTCCCTTCTGTCTCTCTCTTCCTTATTCCTTGAAAGACGAAGGAGACAAAGGTACCTGGTTACAGATTACACAAGATAACTCAGTCCAACCTTCCTTCTCTCTCTCTCATTAAGAATGACTTGCCTGGGTATAGAGATGGAAAAACAAGATATGGGAAGGTATGGATGTGTGTGTGTGTGTGTGTGTGTGTGTGTATGTATGGATGACCCGTTAGTGTCCCTTTCCTTCTCTCTCTCTCTCTGACTATTTACTCTCTTTCCTATTCCTCTGAAGCGGGAATAGGAAAGGCTTGGAGAGACGAACAACAGGATAAGGACAGTTTAATGGTGGTGTTAATGGTCTAAGGGGGGTGTACTGTACGTAGCTGTGTGTGTTTCCAACTTGCCCAGGTGTTTGTGTATGAGCAGCTGTGTAGGTGGTAGTATCTCCAGGTGTGTATTGGTGTTTACCCTATTTGACCCAAACTGATAATATCAGCTTGACTTTCCTTTTACCTGTTATCTGATTGTACACAGAAGTGACCCTTTCCTTAATGGCTTTGGAACTGTTTAGAACTGTACACACACACACACACACACACACACACACACACACACACACACACACACCTGAAGATCCTGAAAGTAGATCGGGAGCTATGGGCTTCCAGGACAAGGCGAAGCCTCCTCCTCCTCGATGGCGATGTTGATCTCGTTGGAGCGTAGATAGCGCAGCTGCGCGTCGATGCTGTTGTTCTCGGCTGCGGTGCGGTAATGGTCAATATTTGGTTGGTCTTGGACTTGTCGTAGTAAATTATCTAGTCTCTTTTTGAAGACTTCGGTTTTCACACCCGTCAGGTTGCGTAGTTGTTTTGGCAGTGCATTAAACAGTCTAGGCCCAACAACAGTCAGCGAGTGGTGCCTGAGTGTGGTCAGCCGTCCGGCACGAAAGTTAATCTTGGGTGGCACACATGTTAGTCCAAGGCGGGGATGATTGTGGATGACGATGCCTGGGCTACTGTGGGTACAGACGTTCGGAACAAGGTTGTTGGCAATTTTCCAGACGTAGATAATAATGTATCGTTCTCTCCGTCTTTCCAGCGAGTATAGATCTAGTTTCCGGAGTCTTTGCCAGTAGTCGTAATCCTTTATTGTAGATATCCTGCTAGTGTAGCTCCGCTGTACTGTTTCGAGGGCGTTTATGTCGCCCGACTTCCACGGATGCCACAGTTGGCAGCAGTATTCTAGTAACGGTAGAATCATAGAACGGTAAAGGGTCATCATGGATGTTGCTTCTCTACATGTAAATGATCGTAGTATCCATCCCATCTGCATTCTACTTTTTTTCGCTACATGTTGGATGTGTGTAGAAAATTCAGCATCTGTTGTCATGATTATTCCCAGATCTTTGGTTCTGTCTACGGCTTCAATAATGTTATGACTGGGAGTGGTGTATGTTGTGCTGTCTTTTAGTATCTGATCGTTTCCATAACGCAATAGCTCGAATTTGTGGGAGTTAAAACTCATGTTATTATTTTCTGCCCAAGCAAATATGCTATTGAGATCTTCTTGGAGTTTAGCAGTACTGGCAATGGTTGTTGTTTCACACATGATTCTGGTATCATCTGCGAAGGATCTGACAATGGAGTTAGCAAACTCATGATTAATGTCAATTATGTGAACTAGAAATAGCAGAGGGCCCAGTACAGAGCCTTGTGGAACGCCACTTGTAACAGTGGACTTGTTCGAGACAGCTCCATCAATTGTCACCACCTGGGTTCTTTTCGTCAGAAACGAGTGGATCCATCTTCCGAGTGTGCCATTTATCCCAATCTTCTTCAGTTTGTGCAACAGGACGCCGTGATCGACCTTGTCAAATGCCATCAAGATAGGAAGCAATGTGCTTCACAACGACTTTCTCCATTGTTTTCGTAATATGCGATGTAAGTGCAATAGGGCGGTAGTTTGATGCCAGCGTGCGGATTCCTTTCTTGTAAATTGGAGTTACTCGAGCACTCTTCATTAATTCAGGAATGACACCTGTTTGTAGAGAATGATTGTATAACATCTGTAATGGTGTCGCCAGCTCCTCGGTACATCTCCTCAGGAGTACAGCTGGAAGATCGTCGGGTCCTGCAGCTGAGTTTGGTCGAATGGTATTTATGGCACTAATTATATCATCCTTAGTGAAGTACAAGTTCGACAGATGTTGTTGCTCCACTGCTTCATCATGAAAAAAGTGGCACGAATCATCTAGCCTACCACTTTCGATGCAATAGGTATGCTGAACACATTGTCAAATTGTTGACGAAAAATTTCACATATGATACTTAGGTCGCTTACCAGTTCGCCATTGACATTTGTTAATGTTATACCGTCAGTATTCAGCTTTGATTTATTTTTCACATACTTGTAGAAGTATTTGGGATTAACTTTGATGGCCTCTACTGCCTTATTTTCTTCACATAAGTTCTCTCTGAGTATTGAGGACTTTAGTTCTAGTTCAATTCGTTTAGTTTATTTTCGATAAGACGTTAATTGTTTTATGTTTTTACCGTCCTCAATTTCTTGCGAGTGACAGAGCTCTTCTTCATCAGAATCCTTCTGTCCCTAGGTATTTCATTCTTCTTTGTTAAGTTTCTTCTTTCTGGAGCATGTCTAGAACAAATTTCATAGCAGATCTGTAGAATGTAGAGTGATGTTGGTTGATCTGTGTTAACATATGAATTCCACTTCACTTGACTGAGCTCGCATCTGATACATTCCCAGTCCGTCTTCTCACTGAATAAGTTCATTCGATTAATACCCGTTGGGTTCCCAGTGGTAGATGGTGAAGCCGTATCACTGGTTACTAAAGTTGTAGTGGCAGAAATAAGGCTGTGATCACTAAGTGTCAGACTGTTCACCGTAAAATCTTGTATGATGTCATCATTATTGGTAAAAAGCAGGTCTAAAGTATTTTCCCCACGTGTGGGTATGTATACTTGTTGGAGTAGACAGTGATGATTTGCGGTGCTGATGAGAGCCTCTGCTTGCTGTCGATACTCTCTGCTTCCTCCATACACATTTTCAGTGTGCCAATCAATCGATGGAAAATTAAAGTGGCCGGAAAGGATAATGTTTGGCGGGTTTGGAGTAGCCAGTCTCTCCAGATTATCCGATATTTCTTCTAGTACAGGAATAAATAATCTAGCGGGACATTCTGGTGGTCTATAGAGTGTGATTACAACTAGATTAAGTCGTTTTATCTGCAGTACATGATACTCAACATAGGAGTTTGAGCCTGATGTTACTATATCAACGGTAATGTGCGTTTCATTGATCACATATGTGGCCACGCCTCCTTTCTTCCTACCAGCTTGTCTGTCCGTACGGTAACATGTGTATCCCTGTAGCTGTACCTCAGTATCTCGGTGCGCTTCTGTTAAATGTGTTTCAGTAAGAGCGATGATGATAGCGTTGTCTGTTGCAGCCATCTCCTGTAACATCTGGAGTTTTGCTTTGTTTTGTCTAGGAAGTAGTCCTGAAATATTGCCAAACAGCACTGTCGGGTAGGTCTTGCTCAGTTGCATCATGGGTCCATCTTTGTTACCAGACCTCATTGTTGCATATTGTGACAGTCTTTGTTCTATTGAAGTAGCCGTACTAATGTCCTGCAAAATACGATGGTTATTTCCTACACACACACACACAACCTCACACCTACACACACACACACACACACACACACACACACCTACACATACACACACAGCTAAAAAAAGATGGAAGCAAGAATAATATAATAAAGAAAATAATAACATATAACATGAAAAATATATACATGCAAAAATAATATAATTAAGAAAATAATAGCAAGAAAAAATAATATGATGAAAAAAATATGCATAATAATTCTAATGACAAGAAAATTAATATAATAATAATAAGAAAAAAAATATAATAACAAGAATAATGTAATGACAAAATAATAATAATATAATAATAATAATAATAATAATAATATTATAATGAGAATAATGATGTAGATATTATTTCTGTCAGGTGTCGTAGTTTCTTACCAGAGAGAGAGTTACATAGAATCACAGACCACAACAGACCTTACGGTCCACACGGGGTGATCTGATTAGAAGGCTACTGGTAGAGAATGAATTTCTCCCCAGTGATAGTCGTAGATAAGGATAGCAAAGTAGAAGGCTCTCTCCCACCCTCCACTCCCTCCGGCCTGAGCCGTACTGGAAAAAAAGTTAGGAGTCAGAACCTTGTGGAGTTGGTAGAGAAAACTCCACAAGGAAATTTTATAGGAAAGATAGAAAGTTGTTGAAATTTGGCTAACTTGCCACCTGTAATGAGCAAAAATTATTCATTAGTAAACATCGAAAGTCAGGGATTATACGCAAGGTGTTTATATAGGCGACGTTTGAAACTATCTTCGGTATTACATTCTATTACGTTATGGGGAAGCCCATTCCATAAGTTGACGACTTGGTTAAAAAAGAAATTCTTGGATTCGTGTGAATTAAAAGATTTACCTATGATTTTGCAGCCGTTACCTCTCGTGTAGTTTGATTGATCGATATTGAAATATTTGTTGCAGTCCATATTGTCTATGCCTTTGATTATTTTGAATACCTGGATTAAGTCGCCTATCAATCTACGTTGTGCTAGTGGAAATAGTTTTAATTCATTTAGCCGCTCTTCATACGTTTTGTTTCGTAGACATGGTATCATTTTAGTAACTCTACGTTGGACTTGTTCCAATTTTACTATATCTTTCTGGTAGTACGGGCACCAGGCTTGGACACAATATTCCATAAGGGGACGGACCAAGGAATTATACAAAGTGAGGATTGTGTCTTTGGACTTATACTCGAATGCTCTGCCAATAAAGCCGATAGTTTTATTTGCTTTCTTAATTACTTCCGTACACTGCTGACTGGGTTTTAGCTTACTTGATATTGTTACCCCTAAGTCTGTCTCTTGATCCACGCTTTTAATTTGATTACCATTTAATGAGTAGTTTGCAGTTACGTTATGATGACCAATGTGGAGTAGCCTACTTTACATTTATCTGCATTGAAGGACATTTGCCAAGTTTTCACCCATTTCGACAATTTATCGAGATTATCTTGCATTTCTTTAGTTTGTGCATTAGTGACTACCGTATTTGCAATTTAGGGTCATCGGCAAACTTCGATATTATGCATGAGAGACCTTCATCTATGTCGTTTATGTAAACTAGGAATAGGATTGGGCCTAAAACTGACCCTTGTGGCACCCCGCTCGTAACGCCAGACCAATTAGATGATTTTCCATTTATTACCACGCGTTGTTTACGGTTTCTTAGCCAGTTCTCTATCCATCTTACGGTATCACCTTGGATTCTGTGAGATTTTAATTTAGTTATTAAACGTTTATGGGAAACTTTGTCAAAGGCTTTTTGGAAATCTAGATAAATTATGTCTACTGCTTTACTCTTATCATATTCGTTAAAAATGTCGTTTAAAAAGTCTCTCTCTCTTCCCTCTCCCCTTTCATCCCTGCTCTCCCTTCCCCCTCTCTCTGCCATCCCTTACCACCCTCCCTCCCTATCCCATCTCCCCTTTCATCCCTGCTCTCCCTTCCCCCTCTCTCTGCCATCCCTTACTACCCTCCCTTTCCTCTCTCTCCTTTCCTCCCTGGCATTTTCCATCCCTGTTCTTTCTTCCACTCGCCAATTCTACCCATCTCCTGTTGTGTTGAGATAGATGAGATAAATAGAGACATACACAAACAGAACGAGGATTATATTTAACGGAGAGAGAGAGAGAGAGAGAGAGAGAGAGAGAGAGAGAGAGAGAGAGAGAGAGAGAGAAAATGAGTGTGAAAAGCAAGGCTGGACACGTGCCATCACTACTCTTGTCCATTTTCCTTCCTCCATCCCTCCCTCTCTTCCTTCCCTCCCGTCCCCCTCCCTTGTCCCCCCTTTACCTTCACTCTCTCTCTCCCTTCCCCCGCCTTCGTTCCCTCTCTCCCTTCCATCCCTCTCTCCTTCTCTCCCCCCAACGGGAACCGCCTTGACGTGATGGGGGGCTTGTGTGTCTCTGAGACCTGGTGAGCTAGACTAGACAGGTCTCCGGCCCCTGCTCTGCCCCGATTTCGGGGAGAGAGGGTTTCCCATGCTAGGAAGGTCGCTAGTGAGAGACCAGACTAAATGGTTCCCATCTTTCAGTTCTTCAACTGTCCCTCTTTTCTTTTTATTTCCTTCCTGCTTGCTGTCACACCTCTCTATCACCTTTTTTTCTGGCGCTATAGGACCTCGATGTTGCGGCGCCTAATATCCATCAATCAAATCTCTCCTTCTCTCTCTCCCTTCCCCCTACTTCGTCCCCCCTTTACCTTCCCTCCCTCCATCCCTCTCTCTCTCTCCCTTTCCCCTCCTTCGTTCCCTCTCTCCCCCCTCCCTCCCTTCCCTCCCTCTCCATCAGGCCCGGTCCAAACTCACTTAGGGGCCAAATTTGATAAAAGTGTGTGATGGGGTAACAACATGACGCTGCCACTGGTCCGGGAAGGAGGAAGAGGGACCTAAAGAGATTTTGCTTGTGAGTTGCAGCGGGGGAAAGGTTTGGGATGGGTTGGGTTGGGCTCCTCTCTCTCTCTCACACACACATTATATATAAACACACACACGGTCATTCACACACACACTCACATATAAATAAACACATAGTCATTCACACGCACACTCACATATAAATAAACATACAGTCATTCACACACACACTCACATATAAATAAACATACAGTCATTCACACACACACTCACATATAAATAAACACACAGTCATTCACACGCACACTCACACACACACACGCAGTCATTCACACACACACTCAAGTTCTGCATACACACACATATAAACACAGTTGTATTCAAACGCACACTCACATACTGCATACACACACATATATAAACACACAGTCATTCACACGAACACTCGCGTACTTCACACACACACGCACTCACAGTCATTCACACACATAAGACGTAATCTGGTGGTCCAAGCGGAGGATTGGGGTACCAAGACCGTCTTGGGAGCGCTTGGTTTCAGTGACGAGAACTGACCAAATACGTAGAATCTGTGTTCTCGTCGTCCAGATACGGATTGGGCAGAAACAAAAGAAAGTTTGTAAACAAAGTCGTAAGAAAATACTACAAATTGGTCTACTTTTCCTTCACTTTTCTCATATTATGAAGCAAATTTGTGTCCTAAGTTGCATGTATTATACACCAAAAGATACAGAATTAAGAAACGAATAAGATGAGACCAACTAGAAGTCCCTTGATATGATCTTTAGTTGAAGACTTGCGATTTTTATTACTTTATTCTCGATTTTCGGTGAAAAATTTACGATACATCATTAATACAAATTTCGCAACACTTCAGACATCCACCTTGCTGAAAGTGCACATAATATTTATTCACCGTTTTGGTACTCTCTCAAGTTCCAGGCTCAGGTCATGGACTAAATTTAGTGTTTGTGTGCCGCTCATGGACTAAAGTGTTTGTGTGCCTCTCATGTCAAGATGATCCTTGATTTGGGTTTTATGGTGTGCAGCCTGTGATTATCTTTAGGGCTCTATTCTGTATGGGTGTGAAGGGTGTTGGAGATGAGTCTCAGTAAGGTCGGTGGTCTGTAGGTGTGGTAGCTGTGCAGTCTGTCATTATCTTTAACGTTAGAGCTCTATTCTGTATGGGTGTGAAGGGTGTTGATAGTCTCAGTGAGGTTTGAGGCTGAGGCAAGACTTGCATAATCCATCATTAACCCCTCCGCGACGGGATAACTATGAATAGCCAATCTGTCAGTCCGGGGCTAGTGTTACTATCCCTACTGCCTGTCCGGGCGCTTTTGGCAGATTTGTCCAAAATCGCTCTATTCCACTTACTCTGTACGTCTAAACTACGATACTGAACAACTTAAATTTGGTCTTGTTAGCACCATCAACTCTTCCTCTTTCCAATAAAACCAACCCCAGCTCTCTACAACTCTCCGTTGCTGAGAAATTAAGTGAGGAATGAAGGGTAATTTCTCGTGTGAGCGCGGTTGCGTTCGCTTAGGTGGAGTGGCTCTGACGACAACTGAACGTGGCCCGCGCGGGTGGCAGTCAGTGTTGTAAGTAAGCATGACGCAACACAGAATCGGACACGCACGAGAAATCTAATCCACATCCATCCATGTTCACAGTCAGTAACACACTGACTGACGATGGTGATTTGTAGGGATGGTGGTGAAGTATAGCCAAGTAAAAAAAACCCGCCAAATTGGGCTCGCAAATGCCGACATTGGCAATAGCGGTGCTTCATCCCGCCCGGTCACCACATAGCAGTGACGTACAACACGATCCGGGCGCTTCTTGGGAGCGTCTATGACCGCAATCCAGTCATTAAAAGTTAATCGAATATAGTAATTGTTTGCATATTGTAGATGTGGTTTCTTTGTTGTGTTCAAATATTGAGCTGGCAAGTGATCTGAGGGCTTTACATTTTTGCATGCATTTGTTTTTGATGGCCATTATATGTTATTTGAATGTTATGGATGTGTTGTATATTATGCCAAGTATTTTGCATGTGTGTGTAAACTCAATATATATTTAAAAAATATATATATACAGGTCTCCCTCACCATACTATTGGGTTAGGTTCTTCAAAACCCAATCGTATAGCGATCGATCGTATAACGAGCTTAAGGTTTAATGGGATAAATAGGGTTACGTTCCTAGACTCGTATATTATGACCATAACATCACTATTTACTACCATAATATATAATTAATGGTAACAAACAATGCTAAGAACAGTTAATTACTTTATTTAACTTACAGTTAAGTATATCGGTATTGTAATTTGTGAAATTAGGCCGAGGCACACAAAGAACATTCACTTGTCATCATCTGACAGCATGGACAGGGGAGAGTCGGGAGATAGCGAGGGTGTAGTGGAGAACGAGAAGGCACTAAGGCAGACTAGTAGGCTAGACAGTGTGGCGCCTGAGGGTGGATGGCACGGGAGGGGAGGTAGACAGTGTTGCCACAGTGGATGGAGAGCGGGATGGCTCAGACAGTGGCAGACACACAGAAAACATTCACTCGTCATTATCAGACATGCCGTTTTATTATGTCCAGCTTAGACTGCAAGCTCAAGCTCTACCTTGCTTTTTTGGGCTTTACATCACTAGGAGAAGTGCTTGCAGGTCGCTTAGAACCATAACGAGACGAATGAATCACTCGATAATAAGAGAGGGGCAGTATGATAATGGTAGCAGCGGGAGCTTGACTGAAGGAGACAACTTGTCTCCTTCAGTCAAGCTTCTGCTGCTACCATTATCATACTGCCCCTCTTATTATAGAGTGATTCATTCGTCTCGTTATTATTAAAAAAACGACGGTGGCGGCGGCGGCAACGGCGGCGGCGGCGGCGGGGCGGCGGCGGCGGAGCGGGGCGGCGGCGGGGCGTAGGTTGCGGCAGCGGCAGCGGCTGCAGTAGCGACGACGATAAAAAAAATAATAATAACAAATAAAAAAAATATATATATTATTCATAAAAAAATATAAAAAAAACTAATTATTAAAATAATAATAATAATAATTATTATTATTAAAAAAAAAATAAAAAAAAATAATTAATAAAAAAAATATACAAATATTATATATATTTTTTTTTTAAGTAATTATTAAAAATAAATAAATAAATAAAAAAATAAATGAATAAATAGATAAATAAATAAAGTTAAAAAAATAAATAAATAAATAAATAAATGACGACGACGGCGGCGGTGTGGCGGCGGCGGCGGCGGGGCGGCGTATGCGGCGGCGGCGGTGTGGCGGCGGCGGCGGCGGGGCGGCGGCGGCGTGGCGGCGGCGCGGGCGGTTGCGGCGGCGGCGGTGGCGTCGACGACGGCGAAAAAAAAAAAAAAAAAAAAAAATAATTAATAAAAAAAAAATATATATATATATTATTAAAAAAACAACAACAACTCATTATTAAAAAATGACGGCGGCGGCGGCGGCGGCGTCGACGAAAAAAAAAAAAAAAAAAAAAAAAAGTAATAAAAAAAAAAAAAAGTTAATTATTACAAAAAAAAAATAATTGATACAAAAAAAAAATATATATACATATTAAAATATATATTATATATATTAAAATATATATATATATATATATATATATATATATATATATATATATATATATATATATATATATATATATATATATATATATATATATATATATATATATATATATATATATATATATATATATATATATATATATATATATATATATATATATATATATATATATATATATATGTATATATATATATATATATATATATATACATAAAGCCGAAATTCTGTGTGTGTGTGTGTGTGTGTGTCCTCTATGCACGCCAAGATCCTTCGTCCTAGAGTGAAAAGTTTTACATGGGTGTGATCGCTAATACTTGGGGAGTGTTTTGGACCTATAAAAAAAATGTTTTTCATGTTTTTCAAAAAATGTTAATGTTTTGAGGGGGATTCGAACCCCTGGATTAGTGACACGCACAAGCTTTCTCTCTCTCTCTCTCTCTCTCTCTCTCTCTCTCTCTCTCTCTCTCTCTCTCTCTCTCTCTCTCTCTCTCTCTCACACACACACACACACACACACACATGCTCTCTCTCACATGCTCTCTCTCTCTCCCTCACAGGCTCTCTCTATCTCTATCTCTATTTTTAATTTCAGAGAGAGAGAGAGAGGGTGTGTGTGTGAGAGAGCTAGAGAGGTAATACTGGGTTTGGTTATATTTGTGTGTGAGAGAGAGATAGTGTGTGTGGGGGGGGGGGGAGAAAAAGTGAAAAATAGATATAGTGTGTGTGAGAGGTAGAGATAGATAGCTAGCGAGAGAGAGAGAGAGAGAGAGAGAGAGAGAGAGAGAGAGAGAGAGAGAGAGACTGTATGTGAGAGAGATAGACTATATATGCGGGAATAAGGGACAGGCTTGGGGTGGGGGGGTTTGCGGGGTGCTGGAATAGGGGACAGGCTGGGGGGGGGGGGGTAAAAAGCCTGTCCCCTACCGTCACACACCCTAAGCATGCCCCATACACACACATACACATACATACAAACACTCACATCCCTACCGTACACACACACACACACAAACACACACATACACTAGGTAAGGCAAGGCTTGGGGTGGGGGGGTTGGGGGTGCGGGAATAGGTGATGGTGGTAGTAGTGGAGGTGGTAGTGGTTGATGTAGTGGTGGTGGTGGTGGTGGTAGTAGTGGTGGTAGTGGTGGTAGTGGTTGATGTAGTAGTAGTGGTGGTTGATGTAGTAGTAGTGGTGGTTGATGTAGTAGTGGAGGTGGTAGTGGTTGATGTAGTAGTGGTGGTAGTGCAGTTTGCATTTGCTACATATCAGTGTTGTATTATTATATCCTTTGTTTATTTAGAACTCTTTGATCGTGTATGAAAATTGGAGGCTTCTGCCTGATTACTCCTGTCTATGCCAAGAAACAAATAAGCTCCTTCCATATAGCATCCACCGCCCGAAGGGCGGCCGTAGGCCGCCAGCCCTCCGCAGGAGCTAGCGGCTCCTAGCCGCCCGAAGGGCGGCGGAGCAGCTAGTATATATATATATATATATATATATATATATATATATATATATATATATATATATATATATATATATATATATATATATATATATATTAAAATATATATATATATATATATATATATATATATATATATATATATATATATATATATATATATATATATATATATATATATATATATATATATATTATTAAAAAAAAATATATATATATATTGATAAACGAAGGCAGTGTCGGCGGCGGCGAGCTTGGATGGATACGTTGTTGGTCTTGGTTTCAGTGGTTTGATCTTGGCAGCAGGGTCCAGCAAGGTGGATCTACGAATCCTTTTGTCCGACTAGAACAGGTCCGCTTGCTTTGGCTTGGTTTCACCCAAGCGAACTTCGTATCCGATTGACGACCAGATGACGTCTATAGGCTACACCCACAGAGCCATTCACATGCAGAGTCACACACAAACACACACACACACACATTAAATATGGCCATCTCTCCCCCTGCCTCCCCAAGTGACGAAATCATAAGTTTTTCTATGTAGCCATGACATTGAGGAATATGTATATATATATATATATTTTCAAGTTCTTTCTATTTGTTTTTAGTGCAATTCGTTACAATTTGCTAACGTTATCCTTTGATAGTTTGTTTTCTATGCACTGATTTAAGAGAAAACTGTACTAGTAGGGGGTGGTGGGAAAGGAGGGGAAGGGATTGCGAAATGAGGGTAAGGGGTTGGGATAGGGGTGAGGAGGGGTTGGTGGGTGGGAAAGGAGGGGAAGGGATTGCGAAAGGAGGGGAAGGGATTGGGAAGGGAGGGGAAGGGGTTGCGAAAGGAAGGGAAGAACAGTGGTGTGGGAGGGAGGGGAATGAAGGAAACAGATGAAAGTATAACACAAGGTGATGATAAAATTAGTTAGTGTTCACGGCTCGAGAATTCGGTTCCAGAATATATATATAATAGATTCTTCAAGATGTACGTACTATAAAAATAATAACAACCAATTCTTCTATATTATTATCTGCATCAATAAAACGAAACAAATAATAATAATAAAAATAAAATCTCTCATCACACCGAATGTAAGAACAAGTATCGCATGTTTTTAAACCACACGCGATTTCAGAACTTTTTTCTTTCACTTCGATTATCCTACAGATGGGGTAATGGATTGAGATCGTGCATGTTGTCATTCAGAACACATGGAAATTTAAGTGAATTTTCTTACTAGCTAAAGTATATTGTTTAAAGGAAGTAACCTGCCTTGGGAAATTTAAGTGGATTTTCTTACTAGCTAAAGTATATTGTTTAAAAAAAAAAAAAAGGAAGTAACCTGCCTTGGGAAATTTAAGTGGATTTTCTTAATAGCTACAGTACTGTATATTGTTTAAGGGGAGAGTATATTTTTGATAGATTGGAGTGCCTTGATTCCTTCAAAGTATGTCAGGAAACAGACCCAGATGAAGAAATATAATGGTATCCTGTTGCCTGGAATAGTTTGGAGGAATCGTTTGCTCCAGATTTACCAACACTGTACTTCCTCCTTAAGGTGGTAATTCTTGTTTGTTACATTGGAGTGCCTTGATTCCTCCAAAGTATGTCAGGAAACAGGACCAGAAGTGCAAAAATAATGGGGTTCTGTTGCTTGGAATAGTTTGGAGGATTCAGTTACTCCAGAATTACCAACACAGAACTTCCCCCCGTAAGGGAAGTAACCTGCCGTGGGAAATTCGGGTGGCCCAGATTCCTCCAAGATATTCCAAGCAACAGAATCCCTCCCCCTAATAATAAGACTGGAGTAAAGACGTGTTTTAGGATAGAGTTTGGAGGGCTACGTGTGCTCCAATTTACCCACAATAATTAATTACTTCCCTAAGGAGGGGTAGTCTCTTTTTTGGTACATTAGTGTGTTCCGATTCCTCCAAAGTATGTCGGGGAAAACAAAAAAAATCAGGGCCATATGATAAAAAAAAAAAAAAAAAAAAATCAGGGCCCGATGATAAAAAAAAAATAAAAAAAAAATCAGGTTCAGATAAAAAAAAAAAATAATAATAATCAGGGCCAAATGATAAAAAAAAAAAAAAATCAGGGCCAGATGATAAAAACAAATAAAAAAATCAGGGCCAAATGATAAAAAAAAATATAAAAAAATGGTGTCCTATTGTTTGGAGGATTCAGTTTGCCCCAGATTGACCAACGCCGACCAGTACTTCCTCCTTTAAAGGGACGCTGTGATTGTGTGTGTATGTATGTATGTGTGTGTGTGTGTATTGGTGGCTTCTGATTCCTCCTGACTATACCACCAAACAAGCTCCTTCAATGTACTGTAGATGTGTGTGTGTGTGTGTGTGTGTGTGTGTAGGTATAGCTGTGTGTCTGTGTGTGTGTGTGTATGTGTGTGTGTGTATCTGTGTCTGTGTATATATGTGTGTATGTGTATGTGTGTGTGTGTGTGTCTGACTGTGTGTGTGTGTGTGTGTGTGTGCCTGTGTGTGTGTGTAGGTATAGCTGTGTGTGTGTATCTTTGTCTGTGTATATGTGTGTGTGTGTGCATCTGTATGTGTGTACCTATATCTGTGTATATATATCTGTTTGTATGTAAGTGTCTGTGTATCTGTGTATGTGTGTGCCTATATCTGTGTATATATATATCTGTGTGTATGTAAGTGTGTGTGTATCTGTGTATGTGTGTGCCTATATCTGTGTGTGTATCTGTATATGTGTGTTCCTGTGTTTCGTGGCAATAGTTCAAGGACTCGCCACCCTCCACATTTTTCCTCTGACCTACACATGCACCACCACATCCACGGGTACCTAGTGTAGTGTGTCGAGACGGTATAATCACAATACTCTATACACTGAAACTGGCCCTCATTTCCTCTCACACCTCGAAGCAGGACATACAGGTATGTAAACAGGTCCTCTCAGTTTTGTCCAGTATCTATCTTTATGTCTATCTATCTATCTCTTTATTTATCTATTTATATATCTATATGTCTATCTATTTGTCTATCTAGTTAACTATCTGTCTGTCTATCTCTTTATATATCTATTTATCTATATCTTTATCTATCTATCTATCTATATATTTATCTATCTATCTATATATCTATCTTGTGTGTGTGTCATTTTGTTTCTGTTCTGTGGGTAAATTTGTTTTATTTATTTATTTATTTATTCATTCATTCATTTATTTTTTTACTATGTTTTCATTCATTTTCATTTCTTTGAGGGGGGGGGGGGGAGTAATTTGACAAAAAGCCATATTACACAGAGTATAGTTTTTTTTTTTTTTTTTTTTTACCTGGAGAAAATTTAGGTTTCATTCCACATTGACTTTTTTCGGAACAAATAAATTATGCAATAAAATCTTAGACAAACTGCAACAATAAATTCATACAATCATATTTTCAATCCTTGAAATTAATCGAAAAACTATGCATATTTTTCGATTTTTTTTTTTTTGGGGGGGGGGGCCGATTATTATAACACAGTAAATAAGAATATAAAATTATGCTCCTAAATAACTTTAATTTACTGTAAACCCCAGAAAAATTGGCCTTGAGTGTTATCACTCATTGGAGTGAGCAAAGAAGTACCCAAACCTCTTGGAGGTCAGTGGTTGGTGAGATTCTCCGTTCCTCTTCTATCAATGAACTTCTCATCTCTTCTCTTCTCAACCACTGGTCCTCATCTCTTCCTCTACAACAGCCTGTCAGTTGGGTAACATTATGGTACTCATGAGGCAGGTGTTGTGGATTTCCCTCCACTCTATAACATGGGATATTTCAGTACCTTAGTCTTATTGGAAGGGCACCTGATTGCTCCTAGAGTTGGTGGAGCACACTTGGTGACAAGTGCCACTGGCCAGGCCTCAAAAGGGTCGCAGGGGTTCTAGTTGGGTGTTTCGGATGGTGAGGCCGAGTTGCTGGTCCCTTTCTTTCTTTGCCAGCCTTGCCCTGGGTGGTTACGCCGGTCCCCTCCTTGGGGACAAAATGTTTGAGGACAAAATGCCATTGTGCGCCGGGTTGGGAAGGCCTCACTCATGACCGGGGCCCAGGGCAAGCGGATGGTCATATTCTGGCAATTTCTGACCCTGTAGGAACTCCCTCCTAGTGTTAGAGGCATCTAACACAGCAGTATCTGTTTCCATGCATCCCCCTCTTTTTTATGCAATTTATGGTGACGACACAAAGTATTTGATAGCTTTTCTTGTTTTAGAACTTTTAGAACTTGTTAGAATATTCAAAATGGCAACAATGGATCAGAAACCCAAGTCAAAGAACGGACCTGCTTGTAGAAAGTTTGTATGTCCGGAGTGTGAGGTCTACAGGTGGACTGAGGACTTTAGTGGTGCAAGCCACAAAGACCTAACGGACCACCCTACACCTTGTGACTTCTGCAAGCTCCGAAAAGAGCACTTGCAGGAGACACTTGACTTGAAGAATGAGATTAAGATTTTGCGAGATATGGTAGAATCCCTGAGGGTGGGTCATGTTGGTCAGCGTAGCTGCACCGAGGAACCGTCAACCTCAGAGGAGTCTACTAATAAAATAGTGGACAGAGAAAGTAAAGAAAATAAAGGAAAGAAAAAGAAAAGAAAGACAAAGAAAGGAGCTAGGTCTACTGCTCCGAATAAAAGGGACCCTAGAGGGTCACAGAGATCTCCAAATGAGAACTCTGATGGGTTTACTCTGGTGACTGGACGGAAGGCTGCTAAATGTAGTCATAAACCTCCAAACCCAGAACCCACAACAACTTCCAACAGATTTGCACTTCTCTGCTCTGAAGACAGGGAGGCCATATTGGTTGGTGACTCTCAAGTTAAGGGTCAGGATAGGCACTTTGGTGCAGTAAATGGCACCAAAAGATCTGTCAAATGTCTTTCCGGAAAAAGAACTAAAGACATAAAGAAAGAAATAGAAAAACTACCCGTCAGTGAAAGCACAACGGTAGTTGCACAGGTGTCTGGTAACGATCTGTTCCTTAGGAATGGAAAGACTGGCAACACTGAAGAGATCATCCTTGATGCCATGTACATGGTGGATGAACTCAAAAGATTTAATAGGGCAGCAGTGATAGGAATTCTCCCCAGACTTGGTGCCAGTCCCCATGCTCTCTCTAAAGCCATTGGGGTAAATGAGAGGCTTGAGGACATGTGTACCCCTCTTGGTGTTCGGTTTGTGGACCCATATAATGTGTTTTATGGGCGAGCAGACCTCTTCTTGCCGGATGGGGTACACCTAAACAAGCGAGGAAAGGAAGTCTTCGGGGACATGGTAAACCAGGTCCTCTACCGGTTAGTTAGATCTACCCATGTGGTCAGAGAGGGTCGTCAACCCAACGACAGTGATGCTCCTGAAGTGACACCTATAGAGGTGACACCACCCTTGGAGGAAAGGGTGGGAGCATCCTGTCAGAACGAGGGAGGTTCTTCCACAGAGGGTACCCCGGTACCTGAAGTGGTTGCACCACCTACGGTAGCTGATGCTACCAACCTTAGCCAGGTCAGCAGTGAGCCTTCGGGAAACGTGTCAGGCTAGGGAGTCAGTCAGTTCAGACAGACTCCCTCAGTGTAGTACTGATAAATGCTAGGTCAGTTAGAAACAAATTTAATGAGCTCAGAGCTCTGATAGCAACTGAAAAAGTAGATATAATAGCCATAACAGAGTCCTGGATCCATGCAAGTGGAAGGGACTATATAGGGGAATTCCATATCCCTACCTTTAGATTATTTCATAGAGATCGACCCGATCGGGAGGGAGGAGGAGTAGCCCTGTATATCCGAGACTCCCTAGATCCAGTGATCTACAAAGTCGGGTCAGAACAAGAAGTGTCAGGTGTTGACCTGACAGTGGGAAGTGGAGTGTATAGATTCATTGTTGTCTACCGTCCACCACACCAACCCATTGATGATGATTCTAAGTTATATAATGAACTTAGTGATCTAATAGGGGAGAAGATTACCATTATACTAGGTGACTTCAACTGCCATGTTAACTGGGTAGATAAAACGGGAGATGCAGAATCAAGAAGGCTCATTGACTTTGCTGATGAAGCTTTCTTGACTCAGTGGGTGACTGAGCCTACAAGGGGAACCAATATATTAGATCTTGTGTTCACCTCCGAAGATGACCTTGTCTCCAGCTTGACTGTAGATGAGCCATTGGGAGGAAGTGACCATAATATAATTAGGTTCTCACTGCAAGTACCCAAGTCTAAAGTTAAAATTCAGAAACAGAGTAAACCCGACCTCAGTAGGGCAGATTTCTGTAATCTGAGAAAGGGAGTTAGTGCAATGCATTTGGAAATGGGCCAAGGGGTGAATGAGTCTTGGTGCTTATTCCGAGACTGCTTTATGGCACAACAATCAATGTTCGTGCCCTCTAAGCCAGTTGGATCCCCAATGTCCCAACCCAAATGGTTCACACGAGAAATAGCAGCTACAATAAGGAAAAGAAAGGTAGCCTACCGCCAGTTCAAAAGAACTGGTAATTTAGAGATACAAAGTGAATATTACCACCTACGTAGGAAGGTGAAATCACTTATAGACAGAGCCAAGCGTAACGAGGAACTCCGGATTGCAGCCTTGTGTAAGGAGAATCCCAAGGAGTTTTTTGGTTATGTAAATAGCAGAAAACCAATTAGAAACAAGATAGGCCCATTGCATGATGGGAACGGTGTTTTGCAAAACACTAATGAAAAGATGGCAGACATTTTAAATTCCCATTTCTCATCAGTGTTCACCCGAGAAGATGGGGGTAACATCCCTGAGCCAGGCACTACTCATGAGGGTGTTACCATAGAAAGAGTCCAATGTAGTGAAGCAAAAGTTAGAGACAGAATAGGTAAATTAAGTGTCAACAAATCTCCCGGTCCTGATGAATTTCTTCCTAGGGTCTTGCGAGAGGTATGTGACCAGGTAACCCCTTACCTGGCTGCTATCTTCAATATATCACTTGAAACAGGAGAGGTCCCATCTGACTGGAAGGAAGCAAATGTGACTCCCATATTTAAAAAGGGAGATCGCCATCTTCCTGGAAACTACCGTCCAATCAGCCTTACATCTGTAGTAGGAAAGGTATTGGAGGGTATAGTTGCAGATAGAATAGTAGATCATCTTGAATCATATAATTTATTGTATGATTCACAGCATGGCTTTAGGCGTCGGCGTTCATGTTTGACCAACTTGATTGAATTTTTCCACGGTATGCTTTCCGAGTATGACCAGTGCCGGGCAATAGACATCCTTTATCTGGACTTTCAGAAAGCCTTTGATAAAGTACCTCATCAGAGGTTGATGGCAAAAACCCATGCACTGGGAATAAGGGGCATGCTTGCTAAATGGATTGAGAATTGGCTAACTGACCGGCGCCAAAGAGTAGTAATCAATGGGGAAGCCTCAAGTTGGGCATCAGTCACAAGTGGGGTTCCTCAAGGTTCAGTTCTAGGTCCACTACTCTTTATAATCTACATTAATGATATAGATGTGGGCATTGTCAGTCGAATTGCAAAATTTGCTGATGACACCAAGTTAGGGTGTAATGCTTCATCATTTGAAAAGGTAGAACAATTACATGAAGACCTAGAGAAAGTAGGAAAGTGGTCTGAACGATGGCAGATGCCATTCAATTTGGACAAGTGTAAAGTGATGCACATAGGCCCAGCCAACCAGAGAGCCAGTTACTCTCTGTTGGGAAGTGAAATTAGTAGTACTGACTTGGAGAAAGACTTAGGTGTACTGATCAGCAGTGACCTCAAATTCTCCAAGCAGTGCCTCGCAGTAGAGAAGAAAGCCCAGAGGCTTCTTGGTTATATAAAGAGGCAATTTAGATTTAGAAATAAAGAGATAGTCCTCACTCTTTACAATTCTTTGGTTCGGCCACATCTGGAATATGCTGTGCAGTTCTGGTCGCCGACTCTCAAGAAAGACATTGTGAGGCTTGAGAGAGTCCAGGCTAGGGCCACCAAACTGATCCCATCAATTAGACACATGGGCTACCAGAGAAGGCTGCAGGCACTAGGTCTCTTCTCATTAGAGACCAGACGCTTGAGAGGTCAACTAATTGAAGTTTTCAAAATCCTTCGTGGATATGAAAACATTGATTATCAGTGTCTGTTTAGCTTAAACACTAATGCAACTAGAAACCATGGATGGAAACTAGACTTGAAACGCTTCCGCCATAATACGTTAGGTAATTTCTTCACATATAAAATCTGCAATGTCTGGAATCAGCTACCAGCAGAGGTAGTTGATAGTTCATCGATAGAACAGTTCAAGAAACAGTTAGACAAAGTTCTGCCAAGCCTGGTAGAGTTATAGGGATTGTTTCCTCCTTTCCTATACACAAATTTCCTAGCCCGGCCTTTTTTCCCCCGGGTTAGGTACATTTCCATTTCCATACCCGCAATGCGGGTGGGAGAGGTGGGTGGGGAGAGCCTTCTCTTTACTATACTTTATCTCTCACTATTAGTTAGCAACTACTACTACACCTACGGTACCTCCTTGGTATGGGTCGTAAGACCTTTTGAGGTGCTCCTTGTAACTCTCTCTCTCTCTCTCTCTCTCTCTCTCTCTCTCTCTCTCTCTCTCTCTCTCTTTTTTTTTTTTTTTTTTTTTTTTTTTTTTTTAAACTTTCTGTCTAGCTGTACGTGGCCAAGCTAAGTAGCTAAGAAAAACAGCCCTCTGTACGCTAGAGTGAGGCTTAAAGTGCCACTTTTCCTCGTGGCACTATCTGAAAAGCCGCGTTGTTGAATGTTTATGTGTGTCTCATAGGTGTTGGAAATGTTCCTCGCCACCTGTGAGCAGCCACCTTCACTTGTTGGGTGGACAGGTCTTGCATGGTGGGAGCTGCTGCAGTGAAAACATTCCACATTCTTGATGTTCTGGCAGTGAAGGTCCTCTGGTGCTGACTGGAGTGTGACCTCGGCACCCCGACCTGCTCTTGGCTGGAGGACACCGTTCTCGTGTCTCTCACAGCCTCACGCGGGGGGAGCCTAAGTCCTGCCAGGTGTTGCACCTCTTGAACCTGTGCCTTGTGGAGGACCACCAGAGCAGCTACGTCCCGGCGGTGCTCTAGTGTGTCCAGGGCAGGTATGTCTTGTAAGGGAGGAGGACAGATGTTGTTCTCAATCAGTCGCTGCACTCTTCGCTCCACTTTGTCGAGTCTCTGCAGGTGTGTAGCAGCGCTGGACATCCACGTCAGGGCCCCATACTCAAGGTGGGGTCTTACCTGTGCCTTGTACAGTGTCATAAGGCCACGTTTGTCCAGGAAACCTGCCACTCTACGTAAGGCAGAGACCCGAAGGGAGGCCTGATGGGCGATGTGGTGAATATGCTTCTTGAATCGGAGCTCCGCATCGAAGGTCACTCCGAGGATCTTGACATGATCTTGGAGTGGGAGGGTGACAGAGCCGAACTTCACTTTTCCCTCAACAGCTTGTGAGGCTGCTGGGGACCGAGAAACCACCATGGCTTGTGTCTTCTCAGGAGCAAAGTTTACCTGCCAGCGCTCTCCCCATCTCTTTATTGCTTGTAGCTGCTGATTAATGTCAGCAACTACTTGCTGGCTGTCCTGGCGAGAATAAGAGCGGGAGAGTGTGCAGTCATCAGCATATGCAGAAAGTGCTGGTAAGGTCCTGAGAAGGTCGTCCATATATAGGTTCCAGAGAACCGGTCCCAGCACAGATCCCTGAGGGACTGAGGCCCCTACTGGGAGGTTCCTGGATCGTTGCCCATTGACGACTACATGGAGTGTCCTGTCATGGAGGTAGTCACCCATCAGCGTCAGAAGGTGACCTCGGATGCCCTTGGCACGGAGCTTTTCCAGTAAGCCCGCATGCCACACACGGTCAAAGGCACCTGCGATGTCCAGAGCAACGACAATGGTATCTAAACCTCTATCCAAGGAGTCTTGCCAGTCCCTGGAGAGGAGCATAAGGAGGTCCGAGGTGGAGCGGCCAGATCTAAACCCGAACTGTTGGTTGGACAAGAGGGATTCATCATCAAGGTGGTGGGTGAGGGTCTGTACCACTATCCTCTCGAATATTTTGCCAACCACAGACAGGAGAGAGATAGGTCTGTAGTTTGCAGGGTTTCTTCTTGTTTTCCTCTTGTGTACAGGCACCACACGAGCCTCTTTCCATATGGAGGGCCACGTGTCTTCTTGGATACAAGAGGTGAAAACCTCTGTGAGCGGTCCTGCCAACTCACTCGAGCAGTGGCGTAGCACTTGTGGGCTCACATCGTCAGGCCCAGATGCCTTCCTGACGTCCACTGCTCTTAGGAGGTGCTCCACTTTTCCCTGTGTCACCTCCACCATTGTTATTTCCTGGTCATACTCCTGTGCCAGCTGAGGTGGAGGCCTGTTCGGATCGGCGACGGTCATCTTGGTAGCAAAAATGTCTGCTAGCAGGTCAGCTTTCTCCTTGCTGCTAGTTGCCGTGGTGCCGTCTAGCCTAGTGAGAGGAGGGATGGTTTCCTGGTGACTGGTACCTTGTCTCTCCTTAATAAGGGACCACCAGGTCTTACTACCCACCCCTGGTCCACACAGCTTTGAGCGGAGGTCATTTTCCCACCTCCGCTGTGCCCACATGCTGGTGGCTGTCATGCTCCTACATGCCTCGCGATGAAGAGTCTTGTTGCGGAGGGTTGGGTTCCTCTTGAAACGCAGCCACGCAGAGTACTTCCTCTCTGCCGCTGTACCAGTCCTGATTCTAGTCTCTTCAAAGAATCTGGTACAGTACATTGTTGTTGTAGTGAGTTGTTGGTTGTTGGTTGTTAGTTGTTGGTAGCGAGTTCGGCGGAGTGGTGTTCTTAGGTAATTGATTTCACAAGTTTCTTATTCAAGGCTTAATACATTTATTTATATACACTTATATCTACACAGGGAATGATACTGATGTGCCTGGTCTTATATGTATATAGTCTCTCTCTGTGGAGACAAGCCTATAGCCCTGGGAGACAGTTTAAGTTATCCTACCTATTAGGTAAGTGTCACTGTTTATATACAATTTCACTTGAGTTGTCAGTTGTCTTTGGATACAATTATTACTGTGTGTTGTCATGCTTACGTGGCCGGATGCCACGTGGGTCATGTGGTAGGAAAGTTACGTGTCTGGTTGTCATGTGGTCATGAGGTATAGTCCTCGTGTTCTTAGTCCTACCCCTCCTGCTGCTCTAATCAGTTTATATTATCTGTGTATTTGGGCATATCTCCTTGTGACCATTCCTTGGTTCCTTGACTTAATCTTACTCTCTCTCCCTACTCTCCTTTCTACTCTCTTTCTCTATTCTCTCACATGGGTACCACTGTGACTCACACTGTTTATTACCAATATCTGCCCTCTGCTTATCTTGTGTACAGGGTCTTAGGCAGGCAGTCTGTTTACCTGTGTATTATCTTATAATTGTGGCATACAGCACTTGCCTTATTGTGTACAATCGCTCGAGGCCGCTACCGTAATCTGTCTCAGATTACCTTGATTGTGGAAACAAACATACAATGTAGGTAGGGTACACAATAACTAAGATATTATCAGTGAATACCTCAATAATAATATAAAATTGACATCAAAGACATAGGCACATCATATACTTAAAATGAACATCAATACATGAATAAAATACACTGGTACATACATAAAGAAATAATCTTAAAATTAATGTGTTGAGCTAGGTGCTTGTAGTTATGTGTATAAGCTAACCTATGCTAAAAATTCACACATTAATGAAGATGCCTTGTTGCTATGTTGTGGCTGTGCAATAACAGCTCAATGTTAATTTTCCATAACAAGATAATTCAGTCTACATTGATAGAGTTCTCTTATACAATGCAAAATATGACAGTAGACTTTTTCTATATAAAAATGTTATAGTACCTGCCAGAAAGATAAGACATGGGATATTAAATATTTGTACCAAGTTTTATTTTCATCAATATATGGAGTAACCAACTGATACTAGCAGGATGTTTGATTCCCAGTTTCCTTGAATAACTTCCCAGCTTCACTTTTTCTGAAACAACTGATAATAGGGAGATATTAAACAAGTCGATATTAAATGAAATATATTGAAAGGTGGAAGAGAGTGGGATATATTGTCTAGCAATTATATATTTTATTTTCCAATGTAACGATTCCCTTGAATCGATTTTATCTGAGTCTGCCTCTCTAGAGTAGCTTTAATCCATGCCATGTGTAGGGTGAGTAGGGTAATATATTGTTAATAGTCTATCAGTAGGTAAGTATAGATTGTAGAAATAGAATTTTGATGATATAAGAGAGGTTTGATTAGTAATAGATATGAATTACATGCATATAATGCCTGAATTGCTTTAAAGCAAGTGGAGATTTCGCATCCTTTGGAGGAATACTTGCCAATATTTATGCAGGACCAACATATAAATAAGGACATGCAACATGGTACTTGAGGAGTGTGTGTCATTGATGACATCATCACTAAGTATAATACTTCTTGGAGGAATTTTGAACATTAAAATATTATTTCTATTTTCATTGGTAATTCTTGAAGTGCGTAGCTTGTGAATAATACTTTACCTTCTATGGGAATAATAATGAGTATATACTCTTGTATTAAAATACTACGCACGATTGTATAATAATATTTAAAATAGGTGGAAGAAAGATATTTTGGTAAGATAGTACTTCACACTGATTTTTCCTTTGCATATTATAGTTATTAAGTATGAGTTAATCTTATCTTACCCGCAGTAAATACTCTCCTAATAAATGGTTGTACTTTCTTTCAAAGTTTCTGTACTCGTAATACAGCTTCCTGCTTCTCGCAGAAATAAAATAGAAGCCTACTAAGTATATGTGAATATTTTCTTTTGGTTAAGTAAAGCTCTATAATTCGTATTTAATATCTGTGCAATGCTTTTTACCTGTTACACTTACCACGATATGCAACAGTTTGTCTCATAATCCTTTATTTTATAGGATATATGTGTATACCACTATGTAAGCAGTACCAAATAATGTTCACGCAAATACACGTAAAAATTTTCCAACCACGCTCTGGGCTGTGGTGATGGCTCAAGCCATTATATATTTTGTATAATAAGCGAACAATATTACCTTAGTCGCTGGATTCAATTTGTGTGATACCTGTCAAATAAACTAGTGTATCAGTAAATACTTGTAGCTGTAGCCACTGCTCACTGGGATAAAATCTGTAAAGAGTAAGAAATAGTGATTATATCATTTGTCACCCTTAGTTTATTTATTTTTCTTTTCTTTTCATCTGCTTGTTAATAAAATTGTATACGAGAGCTCTCGGATTGAAGACGTCATCTGTCTTGCGTTGTGTTCCTCGTCTGGTTCTGCCAGGAGCTGTTGAGAGTAGAGACAAGAATTATTATCCATATAGGTTGATTTGGGCCACATCTGTAAAAAAGAATTATTATTATATTTCATAGTAAATTGATCGGATTTATGTTTGTAATTGATTATTTCATTATATAGTATATAGTATATAGTAGGGATAAATTTACTAAGAAGAGGAAATTGTTATGTTCCAGTGATATGGATTGGTTTTATTTTGGATGGTTTTGCGCGCTTTACCAATCTCTTTATCCTGTTTACATATACAATATCATCCGCCTGGTAAAAATATTCTTTATTATATGTTTATTACCTACTAAAGATATGACTGTGTGAAGTTTTTAAACTTCGATCGGGTACCCGTATTATTTTATGTATCACCTGGAGTGAACATTTGAATTATTTGCTTTATTAGACCGGCGATTACGCATTTTATTCCTGCAAGCCAGTAAATTGCTTGTGTAGGCGATTACGCATTTTGTTCCTGCAAGCCCGTAAATTGCTTGTGTAGGCGATTACGCATTATTTCCTTGCAAGCCCGAAAATTGCTTGTGTAGGCGATTACGCATTTTTTTCCTTGCAAGCCCGTAAATTGCTTGTGTAGATTTCTTGTGTAGGCGATTACGCATTTTGTTCCTTGCAAGCCCGTAAATTGCTTGTGTAGGCGATTACGCATTATTTCCTTGCAAGCCCGAAAATTGCTTGTGTAGGCGATTACGCATTTTTTTCCTTGCAAGCCCGTAAATTGCTTGTGTAGATTTCTTGTGTAGGCGATTACGCATTTTGTTCCTTGCAAGCCCGTAAATTGCTTGTACATCATGATGAAATTGTTGAACTGCAACTCACTGTTGTTCAGCGAAGTTGTCCTTGTTGTAGCCTGGCTTCTGTGTGGCAATTGTTATCTCATATAATTATATGAAAGACGTTTCTTGTACGCCATATAGTATTTCCTGAGGAGTTTTTTCCTTTTATTTCAACGTTTTGTAGTATTCCTAGACTGTCATCTTGATGCAGTCTTTCCATGTGGAGGGATTTCCATTGTTTCTGTGCCACCAAGTACTTGTTGTATTTTACGGTTTTTGCCGTATTGTTACCCATTAGCTGCTGGGAGATATGGGGAGATATGGTTATACAAACGTTTGCTTCAAATTAGTAGAAATTAGATATCTTTATAATATCGGGACATGTATATGAGCATATAATAATTTGGGATTAGATATATGTGCACGTATTATTTGCGGTTTTTATCATGTAGTGGTGCCGCCACTAAATATCTAGAAAATGGTTAACCATAGGTAATATTTTATTTATGCCCTGATTTGTAATTGGTAAGGAAAGTAGAATTATTCCTATTATGTCTCCTGATTCGTCCAGGATTATATTCCTGTCATGGAGCATTGCATGTTTCGCACTGAGCGATATACTGTATATGTTTTTTCATCTGCCCATAGTTTATGTTGATAATATATTATATGGAGATTGTTTTAATATTCTCTCCCAGGATGTCCTGTTGCATTTTGATAAAAGGGTAATTAACACTGAGGGAAGCATTATTTAATGTATCACTTTCATTGGTTTATAAGTCACTTTTACTAAGTTTTTTTTTTTTTTTTTTTTTTTTTTTTTTTGTAAAAATCTTATCATAATGGGAAAAGTTATTGAAGTGACTGTAATTCTCGTCTATTATTTTCATCCTCAGAGTTAAATAATGTTTTAGTATATTTTAGCATAGGAATTGCTAATGTTTATGAATGTTTACCACGTCCATGAGTGACTTCTGAAGTAAATGACAAGATGATTGTTTAAGGGATTTGTTATTTTTTATCTATAATCATCCTGGAAGGTAGTTAATAACAATATGTGAGAGAAATTCCTTAATGGTTCGATAATATCTGGCTAATTTTCACGCTAAGGTTTGAGATTATAGTAAGCCAAGAATATATTAGTGATTCACGAGTATTTGTAAAGGATAGCCTAATACGATTTTCTAAAAGTACGAATTGCCCCTAACATTATTTGTTAATTGTTCCTGGTCCGGTACAGAGTAACGAGTTTGCTGTGCATTAAATATTCGTTATGCATAAGTATATACCTGACATAGAACTTAGCTATATCTTACCTAAGTACAGTGCCTAAGTCTACTGAAGAAGCATCTGTACACGTGATATTATTATTATTAAGGTAATGAATAGGATGGAAATGCATGAATTGGAGCTGACATTAATTAACCTTTATTAACTTTTCTGACTTCCATACACATCTGTCACTCTCCTGAGGAGATTATTTAGTGCGTTTGTTAAATGGGAAAAATGTCTTTATAATGATTCTCTATATACGAACATAAACTCAAGAGTGATTTTACGTTAGTTTACTTTCATTGTTCGTATTTTATGCTTGTGTATGGAGCCCAGTGGTGGTTAATGTATAACCTATCATTATAATATCCTGGTAATATAATGAAACATATATATTTAAAGTTTGAGGCCTACCTAATTCAATGTCTATTTAACCTTCCTTATTGTTAAATATTGTGATTGTACCTTATTAGAAAAATAATCAAATTGTCTGGGTAAGCGATGACTACGTTATTAATAACACTAACACGAAAATTTAGCATATGCTTAAATGTTGATTGAGCATTACGTAACCCAAATGGTCTACGAATGTATTCATAATAACCATGGGACGTATTAAATGTATTATTATATAATGCTACTTGCCAGTGTCCACTGACCAATTTTAATATGTTTTGTTTGAGCAATGTTAGCGAAAACATCCTTAAAGGAGGGAGGGGATATTTATATTTACTTGTAGCATTATATCTCTATAAAGAAGTACTGGCTTAAATTCACCATCATTTTTGAAACCAAAAACATTTGACTGTTAAAAGGGGGAGTTAAAATCTTAATAATACTTTCATCCAACATTTCATTTATCATTTATAATTTTCTGTCTAGTATAAGGTATGGTCGCCTATATGCTTATTTATAAATAGGTTATTCCTAAAAATGTTACCAGGTAGGGCAATCGCATTTTGATATGTGGCTAGTATATTAATAAAATTATCATGATAAATTAGAAAATATCGTCTCCTGACCAAATTTCTAAGTTTCTCCCTTATGTGATTATCCTTTAACTCTTCGGTTAAAATTGATATAATATTTCTTGTGGTATTTAGTCTAACTTCCATCTTGTACAGATCATATATATATGTCCTTTTCTTTACCTGATTATTGGTAGATGATTTCTTAAAGATATAGATAGTAGCAATATTATTATCCTTTACATTAGTGAAAGTAGATACATTCCCAGGTTATTTTCCCAGATTCTACTAAGGATAGAACACTAATATGTGGTTGTAACATGAGATGGAAGCTCTACCTTCAATTCATGGACGAAATTTAGTGGTAATATAGTATTATCTGCAGTAGGCCTTTATGATAATGGAATAGTTCCCATTTTTTGTTTTGTTTTTTCAATATATATATATATGGACTTATATTTTGGCCTGGACAATCCTGTATTAAAATACATTAATACCTAAAATGTATTATTTTATGTTTAGGGCATATTATTATGTGTATTTGGTTAGTTTTTGTCTAACCGTACAGGAAGGGTTTAGTGTCCCTAATACCTGTTCATTTATTATTTGTCATATGTGACAATTTTATATCACCTGTTCAATCTTAGTTTATAAAACCCGCTGGGGATCTAAGTTGCACAATTTGTTAAAGGAATTATCCGATAACAAGGAAACTGCTGTTCCTGTGTCTATCATTAATGAAATATTACTATGTGATACTTAGACAGGGATTATTATTATATTATAGGTATTTACGACGACAGGGCAGTATTTATTTACTTATGTGATTATTGATGCCACTTTAATATCGTGGTGGTCTCGTTTCATACATCATGTTTCGATTGTGCAAGCTTTGTTTCCTTTTGTTAAGGATCATGTGTTCATTTAAGGAATACGAATTTGACTCATGTGAATGACAGTATTTATGCTTTGATTTCCCTTGATAATTTCCTGTATATTTATTACTATCAGATTCACTGGTCTTATGCTTATCTTCGTTACAATGTTTGCAACGTTGTCTGTGTGATTCCTTCTGAGTTATGGTATCAAAATTATGATTCTTCTTATCCCTGGAGTGAGTAATATGTAATACATGATGTATGATGCGAGATTTCTTTGAATATAATTCTAGCGATCCTGCTGATGCAAGTGCTTTTGCTAGTTCCCTTGTATTTATTTTGTTTGCCTTTCTTTTAATCATTCTTTGAACCCTTGAGAACGATTTATGTACTTTACCATCCCCCAAAACATCAATAAGTGACTGTCTAAATGTGGCATATGACGTTAAATTCTTTGGATTAGAAAAAGCACTTGTGTTTAACCTAGAACTGGCTGGACTAACCTGTGCAATATACTCTCTTACCAATGCTATTTTATGTTCGTCCTGCTCTATATTCGCTTTGCAAAATATCTTCTCCAAATGATGCAAGAAGAGATGAATCCCATATCTTGGATTATCTCCCTTAAAATGCTTTACATGAGAGATGGTGGTAGGTAAGAGTTTCATTGTTAGCATAGAAGAGACAGTGGAATCAGTATTTGTTAGATGATGAGCAGAGACGATAGGAGATTGTAGAGGAGTAGTCATTGTTAGTGATAATACAGGATGATATAATAGACAGATTGAGTTTTTAATGGGGTTATGGTTGGAGAAGAAGAAAATGTACTCGTATGTGTTGGCACCACAACGAGACTTTTTAGGGAGGCAGGGGAATCTAGCTCAGAGGGTAATGAATCATTATCAGGGATATTCGAAGTTATTGCGATACCTTTAGATTAATGGGGAAGAATTCTTTACTTTGTTTTAATTTGGCACTTCTTTTCTTTCTTTCTGGGCTTTAATGAGGAAACCTAATTTTATCCTAACATGTTCGTAGACAAGTGAAAAATAATGTAATGTACATGTAATGTGTACCTACTTTTAGTACTTTAGTTGCAACGATGATGATGACGACGAGTTGACGTCTAGGTGGGGTGTCTGGCCAGTCGTGGTGATGAGTAGCTCACACACTAACACACTAGTAGTCGTTCTTGGAGTGAAGATGATGAATGTTGACTTGCCTTTTACGAGAGAATTTACGTAACAAGGTGTCAGCTTGGAGAATGGAGATGATGAAGTGATGACGTTGTCCTACGTTCCAGGGACGCTCATGGGTAGTGATGAAGTGATGACGTCCTTACGTTCCAGGGACGCTCATGGGTAGTGATGAAGGGATGGCGTTGTCCTTACGAGAGAATTTACGTACAGGGACGCCTGGGGTAGTGATGATTGATTGTTGTGAAGTAGATGAGGTCCCGTTGTAGGTCTAGTTGCAGTTATGTTGAAGTAGGTGGCTCTTGAAGGTGATGAATTTGTGGTTTATCTTTGTCGTTAGAGGTTGTAAGATTATTCCCACTGAAGAAATTATTTGAGAGAATTTACAAATAAAATCTTCAACTTGTCTTGAACTATGTTATTCACTGTCTCCCGTGAAGTCTACCTTTTTGCAATCTTGTATGTTGCACAAAAACACCGCTGTCACCAAAATGTACCAGTCCTGATTCTAGTCTCTTCAAAGAATCTGGTACAGTACATTGTTGTTGTAGTGAGTTGTTGGTTGTTGGTTGTTAGTTGTTGGTAGCGAGTTCGGCGGAGTGGTGTTCTTAGGTAATTGATTTCACAAGTTTCTTATTCAAGGCTTAATACATTTATTTATATACACTTATATCTACACAGGGAATGATACTGATGTGCCTGGTCTTATATGTATATAGTCTCTCTCTGTGGAGACAAGCCTATAGCCCTGGGAGACAGTTTAAGTTATCCTACCTATTAGGTAAGTGTCACTGTTTATATACAATTTCACTTGAGTTGTCAGTTGTCTTTGGATACAATTATTACTGTGTGTTGTCATGCTTACGTGGCCGGATGCCACGTGGGTCATGTGGTAGGAAAGTTACGTGTCTGGTTGTCATGTGGTCATGAGGTATAGTCCTCGTGTTCTTAGTCCTACCCCTCCTGCTGCTCTAATCAGTTTATATTATCTGTGTATTTGGGCATATCTCCTTGTGACCATTCCTTGGTTCCTTGACTTAATCTTACTCTCTCTCCCTACTCTCCTTTCTACTCTCTTTCTCTATTCTCTCACATGGGTACCACTGTGACTCACACTGTTTATTACCAATATCTGCCCTCTGCTTATCTTGTGTACAGGGTCTTAGGCAGGCAGTCTGTTTACCTGTGTATTATCTTATAATTGTGGCATACAGCACTTGCCTTATTGTGTACACCGCAAGCCGACATCGATACCCAAACCAGGGCTGATCTGTGGGTCTTGACGTGTACTGGCGGTGAGGAACATGCTGACGCTGAAGAGACTTAAGCCTCTCAGTGAAAGCCCTGGCCTTTTCATCAGCACATCCAGTCAGGATGGCACCCCAGTCCGTGCGCTGAAGGTCTTTCCTCAGCGAGGACCAGTCTGCCCTGTCCCACAGCCATATGGTGCGGGAGACGGCCTCCTCACGTGCCACACCCACCTCTGTCTTGATCAGGATGGCATGATGGTCAGAGCTACCAACCTGTCCAAGTTGGTGACAGGTGACGGTGTCCTCGCCTAGGTCTGTAATGGCGGGATCCAGTGTTCCACCTCGTTTATGGGTTGGAAAAGTGACATAGTCTGTCAGTCCCTGCACCATTAGTAGGTTTTCATATGCAGCTCCTTCCATGTGATGGTTCAAGTCACCTACGATGAGGACATGTCTGCAGCGATGACGTGTCAACAGGTCGTCCAGGTGCTCCGTGAGGAAGTTTATGGGGTCGGGGCCTTGTCTTGGGGAACGGTACATAGCACAGAGTAGGAGGCCTGTGCCGTTAGCCATCACTACTCTGAGAAACACCGCCTCTGTCAAAGGTGGAGTCTCTATATCCAGTCTGTGTGCCTGTAAACCTTCCTTAAGGCAGATTGCTACACCACCTCCCTGTCTTCTGTGTCGGTCCTCTCTAATCCAGTGGGTATATCCAGGGATTTTTCCAAAGGTTGACTCCACTTCACTGGTCAGCCATGTCTCAGTCACAACAGCAATGTCTGTTCGGTGCCTTAGGATGA
>JAWZYT010001224.1:527500-582500 GCA_034508575.1 Petrolisthes manimaculis | reverse complement strand
TAGAAGGCTCTCTCCCCACCCTCCAATCCCTCCGGCCTGAGCCGTACTGGAAATAAAGTTAGGAGTCAGAACCTTGTGGAGTTGGTAGAGAAAACTCCACAAGGAAATTTTATAGGAAAGATAGAAAGTAGTTGAAATTTGGCTAACTTGCCACCTGTAATGGGCAAAAAATTATTCATTAGTAAACATCGAAAGTCGGGGATTAGATGCAAGGTGTTTATCAAGGCGACGTTTGAAGCTATCTACTGTGTTACATTCTATTACGTTACGGGGAAGCCCATTCCATAAGTTGACGACTCGGTTAAAAAAGAAATTCTTGGATTCGTGTGAGTTAAAAGATTTACCTATGATTTTACAGCCATTACCTCTCGTGTAGTTTGATTGATCGATATTGAAATATTTGTTGCAGTCCATATTGTCTATGCCTTTGATTATTTTGAATACCTGGATTAAGTCGCCTCTCAATCTACGTTGTGCTAATGGGAATAGATTCAATTTATTTAGCCGCTCTTCATACGTTTTGTTTCTTAGACATGGTATCATTTTAGTAACTCTACGTTGGACTCGTTCCAATTTTACTATATCTTTCTGGTAGTACGGGCACCAGGCTTGGACACAATATTCCATAAGGGGACGGACCAAGGAATTATACAAAGTGAGGATTGTATCTTTAGACTTATACTCGAATGCTCTGCCAATAAAGCCGATAGTTTTATTTGCTTTCTTAATTACTTCCGTACATTGCTGACTGGGTTTTAGGTTACTTGATATTGTGACCCCTAAGTCTGTCTCTTGATCCACGCTTTTAATTTGATTACCATTTAACGAGTAGTTTGCAGTTACGTTACGATGTCCGATATGGAGTACTTTACATTTATCTGCATTGAAGGACATTTGCCAAGTTTTCGCCCAATTCGACAATTTATCGAGATTATCTTGCATTTCTTTAGTTTGTGCGTTAGTGAGTACTGTATTAGCAATTTTAGTGTCATCGGCAAACTTCGATATTATGCATGAGAGACCTTCATCTATATCGTTTATGTAAACTAGGAAAAGGATTGGGCCTAAAACTGACCCTTGTGGCACCCCGCTCGTAACGCCAGTCAAATTAGATGATTTACCATTTATTACCACACGTTGTTTACGGTTTCTTAGCCAGTTCTCTATCCATCTTACGGTGTCGCCTTGGATTCTGTGAGATTTTAATTTACTTATTAAACGTTTATGGGGAACTTTGTCAAAGGCTTTTTGGAAATCTAGATAAATTATGTGGAAATCTAGATAAATTATGAAACACACAAGAAAGAAAGAAAGAAGATAAGGAAAGAAAAATTAAAGTTAATATTAAGGTAGGTTTGAGTTAATAGTATGATACTCTATCCTTATACTGGATCAACCTGGTTTGGGAAAATAAAGGACTGAGGACTGAACTTGCCTTGTGAATACAAAAGAAAAAATCATACATAGGCAATCATACAAAATCATACAAAAGCTATCACACACTGGGTGGGTAGCGTAGCTTGAACACCAGGCACGTGTGTAAGCAACCCAGAATTACTCTAACGGGGGTTCCATCAATGTCTTAAATCAAGTCAAAAAAATGTCTAAGTAGGGACACAAGTCTATTTGTATAGTATACGGAATCGGTGACAGAATACTCCACTAATTATAATTTAGTTTATTATTTACAGTCATTTTCATTTAAAAAAAAAATATATATATATCCTACTCCCTCAAAATACTAATCCCCCTCAATCAAAAAGAGAAAAAAAAAATACATACACATATATATAAAAGTTATAAAAACAAAATATGGCCGAAACAAATGTGATACTCTACTTTTCTATATTCTAGCAATCCTCAATTTAATTATATTGTTAGGTACAGTTGGACACAGGAATTCGAGGACAGCCCAAGTGAAAGATGGTCAATTTCTCCCAATATCAAGTTCCTTAGTGCCAAATAGGAGACATCAGGGGCAGAAGTCAGTATTGAGGATGGTGTGTGTGTGTTCCTTAGTGCCAAATAGGAGACATCAGGGGCAGAAGTCAGTATTGAGGATGGTAATAAAAATCAACTACCTGATAATAGACACTGGTTACTCAAATGGGACAAGTATATTTCACCTAGGCTGTAGCACAATTCCTGTGTCCAACTGTACACCCGTCTTCTATTTTTAATGCCGGAATTTTGCTATATGGCTGTTCCCAAGAAAGCCGCCACGAGACTCCTTAAGAACATATTAAATATATATTCATACTATACCTCAATATTAACAAATGAAATCACTTATGTAGCAGCTGTTTCAGTAGTTACCTGTTCACCACGGGAGACGAAGAGAGACTGAATGTGGATCCTTGCCCCCACTCATTCTCGCCTCGCCCCCCCCCCCCCAGTCACAGGCTCCTACACGGACACAAACTAGTTCCTTCTGCTAAATTTTCTTATTATATTAAGTGTTCCTTCCTCCCTGATATATTCCCTAGTTACAACTATTGATCATTTAACCTATCTTAATCCTCCAACCCATTATCTCTTCTCCTCAGCCACATAGCATTCAATTATTCCTAATATTTGATACAAATATTGTTCCGCCAACGAAAATATCTCGTCCTTCTATTGGGACTCCATCCCTCACTCAACTAATTTTCTAAATAAGTTACCAGAAAGAAATGCTGGTATTTTATGGAGAGTGAAGCTAGTAATAATACATTAATTAAAAAAAAAAAACATTCTAAATAACATACATAATAAAAATGGGGTTGTTACACTTTCAAGCATCAAACATAATAAGCTTATCACTTACAAATTTCACATATTGTATGAAATTTACAAGTGATAAGCTTAATTTTTTAAACAAATGGTTAAATGCTCTCTTGGTCATAACCTGTTCAGAACTTATTAATCTTATTGTCCTATTATCGTGAAATACATAGAGTTGAGGGGCGAGATGGAACTATTGAGGGTGGCAGAGCTATCAGATGTGTAGACTTTGAGGCTCCAGATCTGGTCGAGGCGTGAGGGAGACCTCACTCTTTCTGTACAAACTTCCTCCGACAATTTCAAGTATAAAGATTCTAAGGATAAGCTGAGAGGTAGCGGGTTCACTACTAGCCAATTAACATGTGCATACTGTAGGAAGCCAGGCCATACTATTACTTTTTGTAAACACACTATGTGTACAAGTACTGTAGTAGGAAAAGTTTCTTCTTTACTGCATCAGATTCCTCTACCTCATCAAATCCTGTAGCTTCTATTAGTATTGGTGTCCAGTTAAACCAGTTGTTTGATTACTTTATTTTTGATGGTGAAGTGGTTTTGACAAAGTAAGGTCAGACCTATCCTATTAAAGTCTAATTTTATACGAGACACAGTGGCTTCTCAGTCCAAACTGCTAAGTAATGTTCTTCCCAATCTAGAAGAGAGCTTTACTGGAGATAAGATATAATGTGTACTAATTTCCAGTCTCACCTCTCAGACTTCATACCCCGTGGCCCATATTTATCTCAAGTGTTCCTGGTCGCCTCATGTGTCAAAGTGGCAATAAAGGAAGGAAACCTGCCTGTTAAAGGAATTAATTTATTGTTTGGTAATGACATAGCAGGTAAACTTGTGTAACCTAATGTTCTAACTGTAGAAAAGCCTTTACCTGTATTCCCTTCTGAATCTTCTGATGTTTTTCCCTCCTGCATGTTGACTCGTTCTCAGGTCCAACAAGCCTTTCAGAAGCAATGTCAGTCTCCGTCACTTTCAATGCCTCCTTTTGATATTATCTCTAAAGTAGATTTGATACAGGCACAGGAAACTGACCACTTTTCTTTAGCTGCAGGGTGACATGCTGCTCTAGACAAAAAGGATGTAGACACCCTACCTGCCTTCTGTTATGATCAAGGTGTACTCATGAGTGCATACCGGCCTACAACTCTTTCAGCAAACTATTCTTGGTTAGAAACCCATCAGATTGTGTTACCTAGTTCAGTACACTCAGATGTATTACAGCATGATGGTTACAGTGGACATCTTGGGTTCAGTAAAATTTACTATAAACTTACTAAAATAGTGGGCCAAATGTACACTTCGAACAGAAGCTCGAACTGAAATGTTCCATTACCCAATGCATGGTCCAGACCCATGACTGATGTCATGGTTAAATAGCCTGGACATGACACCCATATACATGGTACCATGACATGGTCATACCATGTCTCAGTAAATATAAGCCAATGGGAGAGTCATCTTATACTCATGAAACATTTTCTCCCCATATAAATACAACTGTGGAAGTCAAGGGTAGAAACCTTCATCCATACTCACCACCTCATGTTTCATTGCTGTAATCGCTTTATTTAATGACTTTTACCATCGTAAACTAATATAAAAAAATGTAAACAAAGGAGATCTAAAGTCATTAATAATATTCTAATTATATTTATTGAATATCCAGATAACTACAAGATATATGTAATGAAAATTAACTACTTAATGTAAAATTCTCTTGTTGGTGTTTGATTCCTATAAACTATATGTATGTATGTATATGTATGTGTGTATGTATGTATGTATATGTGTGTATGTATGTATGTGTATGTATGTATGTATGTATGTATATATAAGAGATAGAGATCCCCTATTAGTACCATTGAGGGCATCTGTTTCTATGTATGTATGTATATGTATGTATGTATATGTACAATGGCCAGCACTTATAAGAGGTACAGTCAGTGTTGTCATTCCTCTTCACTTGTATAAGTTATAAGTGCTGCTAACTGTACGTATAGGAATCACACACCTTCTACTTCAACAAAATATTCCTTTAAATGGTCCAGGATCCCATCTAACATAATTAATGAAGGGTATAGCACAGTGTTGGTAACTCTGGAACAACCAATTCCTACACACTATTCCAGGCAACAGGGCCGGTATTTATCATATCTCTTATGAATTCTCCTAAACATTCCCTCATAAGTACCTAAAACACTCATAGTTAAGAGGACCGTCTATGAGGTATTCACTAACGCTCTAAGAGAAACTTTTAGCTGGAACTAGGAGTACAGTTAAGAGGAACTCTTAGGAGAAGATATCTGCTAAACATAGCAGGAATTCTAGTGCTACAGTCTTTATATATCCATTATTCACCAATATCTTAGCAAAGTTTTATACAGAAAATTAATACATGTATTAATAATCATATTTACTTGATGATTTGCATATTATTGTGAAATGGAGATATATTTTCTGTTCAGTTTTTATACGGCACTGCCACGCGGCGGGTGGTTTGTTTTTGTTTACATCGTGTCGTCTCTACTTGCTTGTGGTTGACTGGCTGTGTAGAACCACTTCCGAAGTTCCCATTTGCCTTGCCATAAGCACCATGGATATATCTACAGCTGATGGAGAAGCTAACAAGGTCAAGAGGCAAAGGAAGTCAAATTGGAGACAAGACTCTTGTCTGTTGCTACTGCAACTCATAGCAGAGAATAAGACTATTATAGAAGGGAAGAAATTTGACTCAGCAGTGACTGCAAAAGTGCGAAGGGACACATGGGATGAAATTACAAGAAAACTGAATGCTGCATTCCCTGACTCAGTGCGTCTGAAAAGCGAAATTGAGAAGAAATGGTGGGCGCTTAAAGCACAAGGAAGGGAGGAGTTGTGCCAGTACAATAAGATCCTGCAGGGAACAGGTAAGAAGACTTAATTCATTATTGACGACATAATTAATATCTGAAATTCTTAGTCAAGGTATTAGAGACAAGGATAAATCAAAATTTAAATCTTTTATTCCTTAATGACTAGAGTAATTATAACATTATATTGTCCATATATGGACTCCCAGTCATACTCAGCTTAAGCATGCAATTTCACTGTACAGTACATTAAATATTACCTTCCATGTTACAGTGAGCCATTGAGAATTGTGAGCAATTAAAAAAAAATTATTACCATTGATGTAGCCTAACTGTCTTTCACAAATTTAGGAAAGCTTAGAGATTGGACCATGCTGCACAATTTGGGGGTGGAGAATTATTTCTAATAATTTATGATAGAGCAGCTGTGGTGCATACAGTGCACTTTGACTGTTATTAATCAATGTATGTAAGGGAAAAACAAACTCATTCAATAAAATATTTGTATATTTACCTAACTGTTAAGCTGCACTAACATTGGTTTTACCTTGGTTAAACACATACGGTACCCATTGATTTAGGCTGAGTAGCCAATGGCTTTGTGTAGGTCTTATTGATTACAGATCATTCTTAAATCATAAAAGATTCTGCACAAATTATTATCAGTCACTGGTGTTTTACACCACTGATTTTCTAAAGCATTCCTAGTGCAGTGTATTGTTTGCAGTACAGTATAAGTGCAGAAACCTGTTAGTCAACAGTATCATGACATACTTTGTAGCATCCTTCTGTATCCGTTTTAATATACAATACTGAGTCTGTGTGTTTCTCATCATTATTATTATTATTGTTTGCATATATAAATATTGATGCTAATGGTATCATAATTATTTCTTCAGGTGGTGGCCCCCCACCGAAGCCCTTGTCAGAGACTGCATTGGCTGTGCAGCTAATCCTGGGCAGGGACAATGTGGCCATTTCTGGCTCCTCAAAGGGTCTGGATACTTCAGCCTTCAAATTTAGGTAAGTGTAATTTACTACATTACTCTTTGGTGGGACCACACAGTTCATAAGAATGATGAAACTTTGAGTCCATTTACAGTACCTTTCAAGCCAATATTACACATCATTTAGTGCTTTTGCACTTACTGTGTCCATAGGATGCCTGTGTCATTTTTTATCCATACTCTTAATTTGAGACATTGCCTTTCAATTTCATGTTTAAAATGGAATATGTTGACCATGAGACCATGTAGGCATGTTCTCTCTTGGTTGTTCACTCTTATAAGAATTGCCAGAGTTTCCTTGCTTTAATCTTGATATATTATTTTAAAAATCTTATTGGTGTCTGCTGCCTTGTGGAACTTTGAGAAAAATATTGTGACATCCATGAGGCATATTACCCTTTCATAAACCAATACTATTCTTAGAGGAGAGATTAGTGGAAACTTAGAATGAGGTGTTTGACTCCAAGCATTTAGTTCAATGTCATCACTTCAAAAGTATGATTATTATGTGTGATTTCCTCTTCCCCATACACCCAAATTCTAAAGAAAAGTGGATGATTTGCTACTTAGAATGTGACTGTAGTTTTGTTTTTCCATTTCCTGGTTTGGAGGGAGAGGACTTTTAATGAAAAATATAAGGAAGAGGAAATATAGGATCTCAGCCATTGTCTTGTTTTTCAGGAAGAATGTTGAAACCATAGCAATTGGGGAAGCAGAGAATGAGGAGCAGGACTTGGGGACGACTGTACTTGACATCGTTTTTGAAGGTGATACTGCTGCTGTCGCATTACCTGCTTTAGGGCCAGCACCTTCACTGCCAACACCATCACTGCAAACACCAACACCATCCTCATGCACCGCAGCAACACCATCATCATGCCTGGCACCAATACCATCTTCATACACAGCATCAGTACCTGCAGCAACATTCCTCCCTGAAAGGTGGCCACAAGAAAACTGTGGGGCGAAGCGGTCTTTGTTTCCCATGGACGAAGCAACGTTTGTGGCAAAAAAACAAAAAGCAGAGTTAGACTTGCTGGAAGCAAAAAGAGCTGCAGCTGAAGCTGAAAGGAAAGTACTTCTGATGGAGGCAGAATACAAAGGCCTCCTTATTGCGCAGCTGAAGTCAGTGCCAGACAGTGACAGAGTCACTTGGTAGATCATTTATTACAGAACTTCCACAATAATGACCTCTCAATCCTCCCAGTCTTCCTCTCTGTCACCTTCCTCCATTGCAGAACTTCCACAATAATGACCTCTTTCGATATACTGTACCCTTTTCCTCCCAATCTCTCTCACTGTTACCCTTTCCCAAGCTCTACAGTCTTAGAATGTCCTCCCCAGTTAGTCTCCCATATATTTTTTGAATAAAAATTAGATATTAAAAGTTGCATTTGTTTTCTTGAATACCAATTTTAGTGTATTGTGCTTTAGGTAAAGAGTGTTTTCATGAAACTTTAGTGTACAAATGTATATTTATTCTTTGTCTACAAAATAGATGGTTCCACTGAGGTGTTGGATAGAGACCGTTGGAAGAACATCACTGGCAGTCTAATCATCCATCCTGCAAATAAGAATTAATTCTTGTAGAGATAGATGCATTTAGCAAAACACTATTAACTTAGATCAGTGGTTCCCAAACTTTTTCAGGTTGTTACTCAATTTGCATACATGATTCTTATCCATGTCACCCCACCCATAAACTGTGACTACAATCATTGTCCACTCTACACTACAGTCCTACACTCATTAGGTCCAAATATAAAGCACTCTAGCATTAGGCTACATGTAATTTTATTCATGTTTAATGCTATTAATTATTTATTCAGTAATGACTAAGTGTGGTTTCATCTGTAGCCTACATAGCCTCAGATTGTGGTCCACTACATTTTGTTATTTTCAGTTTGGGAACCACTGTTTTAGAAAATTGTATACTGTACGAAGGGGAAGGTGTTCTTGTTATATAAGTAAGCTTTCCAAATGTACTATGAGAAGATCAAGCCATGACAAAATTTATGAGAATCATGTGGCACCCCAAGGTGTAGCAGCAAACAATATGAGAACCATAGAGTTAGAGCCTGAAATGTACGAGAACATTTTTTTTTCTTGGCTATCTTTGGTGTTCACATTAAGAAATTGTCATTGAACAGGAACTGTTTTACTGTATGCTTTCATTGATACGTTTAATAAAATGTGGATATGCATTAGCTGTGACTTTATGTCTAGAGTTACTACTGTCAAGTACTGTACTTACATGAAATGGTTTCGGGCAACATTTTCCCTGAAGAGTGCTCCATCTGCAACAGGTCCACCTGGTACTGGCTGGAACACCTCCTCAACATTAGGGTCATCAACGTCCTCTTCATTTTCATCATCATCGAGTGGGATGTTACGTTGTTTACATATATTATGTAGTATCCCACATGCCATGATGATCTTCGATGCCTTCTGAGGGTTGACTCTTATTTCATCATGGAGAACATGGAATCTTCTTTTTAACTGACCGATTCCTCTTTCCACCACACTTCTTGTTTTTTTGTGAGCCCTGAAAATTATTTTAAAATATAGTTTAAATTATAGTTGTAGTTTTACTGTAGCTAGTTTGAACAGCATGTAGAAAATGTGCAGGGGGGGAGACTGAATGAGGTTAGGTTTGGTCAAGTAAGGTTAGACTATGTATAGTAGCTTAACATACTAATATAATAATAAATACAGTAATTAACAAATCGTGGATGATGTTTACAAGACCAACTCCAAAGATTTTTCCAACGTTTTTGATAAATTACCTAACCCTACATATTTTCTTCTATTCACTGGTTGAGTATACAAGTATCAATTTTCAGATAAAAGTATCCACACCTAACTTGAATTTGGTTAGGTTACATTTGTAATAAATATAAGAAACAAGTGAATAAATAAAACAGAAGAAATTTGGATAAAAATGGAAAAAAACTCTTGTAAACTTGTACTGTAACTTATAAAGTACCATACCTGTTGAAAGCTTCTTGGTATTCTCTTTCAGGCCTTAGGTAAGGGGTCAGCAACCAGCGTTTGCAAGGGTATCCACTGTCCCCTAACATGTAGCATCCAGCAGGTATTTGGTTCTGTTCAAAGCCATCCCAAAGGCCACTTTCTCGTAAAATTCTTGAGTCATGAACAGACCCCGGCCACTGTGCAACTAAGTCCCTTAAAATAAAGTTGGCATCAAACACTACCTGCACATTGATGCTGTGAACGTTTTTCCTGTTCACATACACTTCTTCATAGTCATGTGGTGCCACTATTTTTACATGTGTACCGTCTATGGCACCTACAACACCTGGAAATCCAGCAATTCGGTAAAAGTCTGCTTGGATTCTCTGAATCTCCATTGGGTTAGTAGGGAAGTCTATGAATCTTGTAATGATGTGTGGAGCTGTAAGAGCATCAACAGTCTGTGATATTGCCCTGCTTATTGTGGGCTGTGACAGTCCAAAATCATCGGCATTGCAGAGCTGCATTTTCCCTGTTGCAAAGTACCTCAATGTTAGGGCCACTTTCATCTCAGGGGTAACAGCATGGCTTCTCTCGGTACGGTTGGCTATCACTTCCCTTATCAATTCAGTGACATATAAAAAGCCCTGCTGGTCGAGTCTGTACCTTTTTCTAAATTCACTGTCATTGTAAACATTAAAGATGTCCAGTCTTGGGCGGAAATTCCTAGGGCGGCGAATGCGATATTGTCTTTGTTCCTCGGCCATGTTTACACTTGGCGGTCGGTACGAACACTTAGAGGAACTCTTAAATACTTAGGATACCCACCACCACTCTTAAATGCGAGCCTGAGATATGAGTACTCATAGCATTTAAGAGGTTTCATGAATAACTCTTAAGGATTTTCATAAATTTAAGAGTATCTTAAGGAGTTAAGAGTACTCTTAAGGATTTAAGAGGTTTGATAAATACCGGCCCAGGCCACCATTATTATTGTTAATCTGGTGCTGTTTCCTGGCAAACTTTGGAGGAATCAAAACACTCCAATGTACAGTTGAACACAGGAATTCCTAATACATCTGAGGTGATAAATGCTTAACTCCTCCCAGTATGAAATTCATTCACGACCAAAAAGATTTACCAGGGACAGAAACTATGATGTGGGATATTGATGATAAACAAATACCAGACCAAAGTCACTGGTTATAAGAGAGAGACAAGCATCTTCCACCTGGGCTGTACCACCAATTCCTGTGTCCAACTGTACCACAAGTATATTACCCTCTTAATGATTCCTACAAACTGTTCCATACAACAGACCATTATTATTATTATGTATATATAGAAAGTGATTATACTAATGTTATATATATATATATATATATATATATATATATATATATATATATATATATATATATATATATATATATATATATATATATATATATATATAAGGAATTATACTAAAGCAAAATGTATTTTTTTATTTGTATCCCCTATGGATATGGTATTAATGAATTACAATAAAGTACATAGTAATTAATTATATGGTAAGTAATTATATAGTAATTAATTATATAATAATTAATTATATAGTAATTAATTATATAGTAACTAATTATATAGTAATTAATTATATAGTAATTAATTATATAGTAATTAATTATATAGTAATTAATTATATAGTAATTAATTATATAGTAATTAATTATATAGTAATTAATTATATGGTAAGTAATTATATGGTAATTAATTATATGGTAATTAATTATATAGTAATTAATTATATAGCAATTAATTATATAGTATTTAATTATATAGTAATTAATTATATTGTAAGTAATTTTATAGTAATTAATTATACAGTAAGTAATTATATAGTAATTAATTATATAGTAATTAATTATATGGTAAGTAATTATATGGTAAGTAATTATATAGTATTAATATTTGTGTGTATATTTACTACTTGTGTGTATAGTGTGTGTGTATATTTACTACATGTGTGTATAGTGTGTGTGTATATTTACTACATGTGTGTATAGTGTGTGTATATATTTACTACTTGTGTGTATAGTGTGTGTGTATATTTACTCCTTGTGTGTATAGTGTGTGTGTATATTTACTCCTTGTGTGTATAGTGTGTGTGTATATTTACTCCTTGTGTGTATAGTGTGTGTGTATATTTACTCCTTGTGTGTATAGTGTGTGTACTAAGACAACTAGAGAGGCACCACAACACCACAGTCCACCACAGTGACTTGTTTGATGTCATTGAGTTGGACTGCTGCCTTCACCACTTCCAGTCCACTCTCCACTTGGCCAATATAAACAGCATCTGAAGACTTACATCCCCAGTTGGTGTTGATGCAAAACTCACCACTCTTTTCTGAATCACTCTTAAATGATACTAACCCCGCCTGATGATTAAAGTGATATGTCCTACTGTTGTTATTAAAGTTATAGTTCCCACCAAACACACCCTCACCAACATACCCCTTGTTCACAACTCTATTTAACCGAGTATTGAGGAAGGAGGATCCTGGCTGTCCGGTGCAGAGACCAACAAACCGTCTGGCCTCTGTTATGTCCTCACTCACTCGGATGTAGACTCTCCCCCTTGTGACCCCCTCCCAAGCCATCTCCAGGAAGGTGATGGTAGACTTAGGGTTCAGGGTCTTTATTATCTCACTCACCTGTAAGACACAACCATTATTACTGACCCTATCAACCACACCTTTCATATACACACACATACTCTCCTACTCACTACACATACCTTCATAGCTCATCCATCCTCCTACTCACTACACACACCCTCATAACTTACACACCTTCCTCGTCGTGACGTGTGTATGTGTGAGCATCAGTTGACCTGGGCCACGATAACGGGCTTGATTAAGCCTATGTCCAGTGTCGGATCATATAAAAAAAAAAAAAAAAAAAAAAACTTGCTACATACACACATCCATCGCCCATACACCCTCCTACTCACTACACACACCCTTATATCTCATACACCCTCCTACTCATAACACACACTCTCATAACTTACACACTTTCCCAAGTCACTATACACACACACATTCATCACTACACACCTTCCTACTCAATACACACTAGAGTCTACACACACCACCATAACTCACCCAGGGCCATTCTCCTACTCACTACATACACCATCATGACTCATTACACTCACCACCATAGCTCACACACCACCATAACTCACACACTCTCTTCCTCACTACACCAGCCACTATCCATTTACTCACTACACACACCACCATAACTCACACACTCTCTTACTCACTACACCAGCCACTACCCATTTACTCACTACACACACATTCATCACTCTTTCAGAAACACCACATCACCACAACATTTTCCTCTCCCACTCCATATCAAACACACACCACATCTCACCAAATAAAGTCCCACAATTAGTCTACCCCCACACTCAAATATAAATAATGTCCTTCCCCCACACCTCTCTCATCTCATTGCTACAGTTTCCCCACAAGCCCTCCCCACCTTCCACAATATTACAACAACCATTATGTCAACATTATATGGCAGAAATTAGACTCAGTGTAAAATATTTCCTGTGAACATACTGGCAGGGTGATGGCCCCATGGGGTGGAGGTTGGTTCTGGAGGCAGTGGAGGAGAAGTCGTCCATTATCTAGGCTCAGTCTGGAGTAGTTGTTGTCATTCTGGTTCTCTTGTATTCCAAACACCTTACCAGCCTCTACCTTCTTCCTAATATCTGGCTTCATCTGTTTAAGTTCTTCAAACTAAAGAGATAAGGAAAACAATTGTGTTGTGATAATACATGATGTAATGGACAAACACATAATGTTTTAGGGTGCAAATAATACAGTTTAAACTGAGGACAAGGGATTCATTGATATTAGGTGCCTCAACAGTGAGGTCATATGGCGCCCGGTGAAGATAATTAAGAGGTAGGACAGTAAGCTCAAAATGAAACAGATGACAACAAAAAGTAGCAAGGTGGGACAGTATAAGTAGCAAGGTGGGACAGTATAAGTAGCAAGGTGGGACAGTATAAGTAGCAAGGTATAACAGTATAAGTAGCAAGGTGGGACAGTCTAAGTAGCAAGGTGGGACAGTATAAGTAGCAAGGTGGGACAGTATAAGTAGCAAGGTGGGACAGTCTAAGTAGCAAGGTGGGACAGTATAAGTAGTGAGGTGGGACAGTATAAGTAGCAAGGTGGGACAGCATAAGTAGCAAGGTATAACAGTATAAGTAGCAAGGTGGGACAGTCTAAGTAGCAAGGTGGGACAGTATAAGTAGCAAGGTGGGACAGTATAAGTAGCAAGGTGGGACAGTCTAAGTAGCAAGGTGGGACAGTATAAGTAGCAAGGTGAGACAGTATAAGTAGCAAGGTATAATAGTATAAGTAGTAAAGTGGGACAATATAAGTAGTAAAGTGGGACAATATAAGTAGTCACTGAGGTATAACAGTATAAGTATTGAGGTATAACAGTATAAGTATTGAGGTATAACAGTATAAGTAGTGAGGTATAACAGTATAAGTAGTGAGGTATAACAGTATAAGTAGTGAGGTGGGACAATATAAGTAGTGAGATAAATAGTACATTGTATTATTATATCAGAACACTAACAACATACATGTATCTGGTCGTTAACGAGTTCAGCTTGGCCGCCTACAAGGATTTGAACTTTGTCCATAAGAGGTCGAGTAAAGTCACTCAGTTGGTTAGTTTGTTCTGTAGCACCAGCCTCATCATCAACCATCATCAAGGCCTTCTTTGTTACATCGCGGATCTGTTGATATAAAAATATTGTTGTTTAATTAAGGACAGTGAGTAGGAAGGAATATAAAGAAAAAGAGAGACAGTTAAAGTAAGGAAAATAAATACATTGTGTTATAAGAGGGAGTGACAACATATAATCACTCTTTTACAGGCTGACTTCTTAATAGCTTAGTAAAGTTGCAAATTGTCCATTAATAATTGACATTAAAATTCAACAATATCAAATGACTGATGCAATTAGTATTACAAAAACCTTAAGTTCATCTTCTGATTTACTCTAATGAATTAATGGTTAATTAAAGGATTACCTGATAATAACGGTACTAAAATATTAATTAAAGCTAATATTATTGATGATGATGTTGTTGTGCTAAAACACATACATTTAGTGAAGCTGAGGTAATATATGGATGGTTCTAAGGGGGTAGTACAGTGTTGGTAAATTTGTAGCAACTAATTATTCCAAATTATTCCAAGCACCAAACCAATATTATATTTGTCCTGTTTCCTGGTATACTTTGAAGGAATCAATGTGCTCCAATGTACCAATTGTATACTATCTCCTTAACAGCACCAGTATTAGAGACCTAATGTATGGATGGTGTATAAAGTATATATACGGATGGTGTATAGTATGTCTGTGTAATATGTATGACCTGACAGCAGTTATGTATACCTATGTATGACTTGACAGTATTTTTGTATATTTTAATAAGAGTTCAATATGAAGTAAGAGCTGACCATTATTACAACACTGAGTGAATAAAGGTTAAGGATGGATATAAATACCTTCTTACTGGTGGTGACTGTTTTGACATCTGGGAAGAGTTCTTGGTACTTCTTCTTCCAGCCTTTATCCTCGTCCATGCAGTGGAAGGCTTGGTTGATGACTTGGCCCAACTCCTCCTCTTTGGTGATGTCCTGGATCCTCCTCTTAGTAGCCTTCAACTGTTCCACTATTTCTCTTCCTTTTCCTATGAGGTTATTTACCCTACAGTCTTCCTGATCCAGATCATTGCTGATGGTCTTGTTTAGTGTTTCTAGTTGCTTCATCTTCTCCATTTGTTGGTCATGTTGTTGTTTCCATTTGGCCAGGTGTGTGTGATACAGTTCCAGCTGCCCCATGTTCTCTTCACGGTCGTCAACTGCACTATCAATACTGGTACTCTGCTCCTCTAAAAAGTTCTTCAGTATAGGTTTGATGGTGGTAAATGTGGCACCAGCTGGAGTACCAGGTTGTCTTAGGATCTCCTCAATGGTGTAACTGATGGGAATTTTGTTGATTGTTGTAGTTCGGTGTTTCACTCGACAACTTGGACAAGTCAGGTTCTTTGTCTCTAACAGTACAATAAGGCAGGATGTGCAGAAGGTGTGGCCACAGGGGAGTGTGCGAGGCCGGCGTTCTATGTCATCAAACAGAGTGAAGCAAATACCACACTCTGCTGGGTTGTTCTGTGGTGGAAACATGTCAGTGATTAGAAACAATTTTATATACAACTCACTAAATAGAATACAGTACACACAAGTCAACAAACTTACTTAAGAGTTTAAAGTACACATTACCTTATAGATTAATAATGCAAAAATACACTTCACTGTCTAATGAATTCCCGACGTCACGAACCTGAGAAAAACTACCATTTTTCACCAGATAAAATAATTGTTAACAACAAAGTTGGGGAAGTCTCTCGGTCGGTGATCTCTTTCCCGCATGGTTTCGGCCTCATAAATATGTATAATTAGAGGTGAAATTTTTCTGATTGCTCTAATTTTTTTTAACATAGGGCATTGTTCTTTCAGAAACATAGTGTTTTTTTTGTTTTAAGCCAAAGGTGCAGGTATGAACTAATATAAATATTATTAGTTCTGCCAACCCCTGTACTATTTTATGCTTGTAATTGCTGTTTTACGGTATGTTGCATACCAATTCTTATCTATGATGTTAATATAATTACTGAATAATAACATCTTAAAGTACAGACGTACGATGTATCAGTAATTATCACGGGGAAGATTTTACAAAATACATCTATCTCGGCCAACACTCAGTTCCCCAACTTCCATATTAAAACCGCTGGCGATCACACGCAACCCTTCAGTTAGTGACCCCGGGATTTTCCAGCTTTGTATTCCTTGTGTATATTATATCATAGTTATAGTACATATATTATATAAAGTTACCTGTGGAAAACCTCCATCATTGCCTTCAGCCCCTGGAGCTGTAGGTTCCTGTTTGATATCTGTGTCCTTGGTGTCCATACCTGAGGGAGGAAGGTGGTTACATTCTTGGCAGTTCACATGTTACAGAAATGGAAAAGAGTGGATGGTGTATATAAAGATAATTCAAAGTCAGGCTGACTGACAACACACATACAACACAATAATTCCTCCCTCCCTTCCTATTACATTCAGAATGACTAAGACCACTCAATGGAAAAGAGTGGATGGTATGTATGAAGAGAATTCAAAGTCAGTCTGATTAACAACACACATACATCACACAATTCCTCCCTCCCTTATTATTATATTTAGAATGACTAAGAACACAACCAGCATCCAAAGGAATGTAAGTAACATAAGGACACAACAATAAACACTTTTATATTACCACATTAAGTTCAACAAAAGATGACAAAACTAACTCAGTCCAACTTCACATTAATATTGATTAAATATGTTCTTTATTTCAACTGTCTGATCATGTACTATATTCACTCTATCTAAAGCCTGTCCTTCCTTTAAGAGGTTTGTTTAACAATATTACTTGGATATGGACAAGTTCTTTATTCTTTCATTTTCCTGGTACTACAACTAGTGGTTACTTTTCCCTTTGTTATAACTTTATCTATAAACAAACGTGGTTATTATTGTGATACACACCACCTGAACCAAACCTGTGTAACATAAACACTGTCTTCTTAAGTTAAAGTCGGGACAAACTAACAATCTCAATAGGCCACGCCCCCTTTCCCATCAGTGCCGTGGATAACAGAATATGTTCTCGTATCAGTCTCGATGCCGCCACTTGACATCCAACCACAGCACTCATAACATCTATTATGTAAGCCATTGAACAATAAAGGAATGTTTCAGTATCTGTACTTTTGCAATTATTTTTGTGCAACTTCTCTTATTGAATTACTTGAACACATTAAGGACAATATTTCTAGGTTGACTTAGGGTATAGCTTAGGTTGTGGTATAGCTGAAAGTTGAGTGGTGGTCACCATGACCTTTACCCCCCCCAAGTGGCCAGTAAGATACTAACATGTGTCCTTGACTCCCCTTTGTTACATAGGCCTGGCAGACTGCTTCCCGCCTTCTACCGTTAAACATTATTTCAATAATAATTAAACTAAAATGTAAAGTTTCTGAACTCTGATGTCATTATCAGTGTAATCAATGACACATAATGTAACACCCCCATTTTATTATGTATGTTATTTAGGATGTTTTTTTTAATGTATAATTACTAACTTCACTCTCCATAAAATACCTGCATTTATTTCTGGTAATTTACTTAGAAAATTAGTTGAGTGAGGGATGGAGTCCCAATAAAAGGACGTGATATTTTCGTTGGCGGAACAATATTTGTAAGCAATATCAGGAATAATTGTATGCTATGTGACTGTGAAAGAGATAATGGGTTGGAGTATTAAGGGATGTTAAATAATCATTAGTGTAACTAAAGGAATGTATCAGGGGGGAAGGAACACTTAATATAATAGAAAAATGTAGCAGAAGGAACTAGTTTGTGTCCGTGTAGGAGATGAGATTGGGGGGGGAGAGAGGCGAGAATGAATTGTGGCAAGGATTCACCGTCAGTCTCGTGTCGTCTTCCACTGGGTAAAGGTAACTACTAAAACAGCTGCTACAAAGTGACTTCACATGTTAATATTGAGGTAAATATTTATTATACATTTGATATTGATTATTAATGAGTCTCGTGTCGTCTTCCACTGGGTAAAGCCATAAAGCACATTCCGGCAAGGCATAGCCATAATAATACTGGTGTACAAAAATAATATAAATACTTAGGAGAATTGCTGGCATAGTCAAAGAAATCTAGAGTAACATTTGTTTCGGCCATATTTTTTTTTTTTTGGTACTATTATATATATGTATGTTTTTTTTTATATAACTATTGTATGTATATGGGGATGTATTTTTTTTTCTTATTGATGGGGGGGGAGTAAGTAAATTGTTTTTTTTTATTATTATCTGTTTGTTTAGTGCTGTTCCCTAGCGAAACTCGGAATTATTCCAGTTCTAGGGACAGCGGGAGTAGGATTCAGGGAGGGGGGATTGAAGGTTAGGGAGTATATATATATATTTTTTTTTATGAAATGAATGTTAATAAATTAAATAATAAGTAGTTGAGTTTTCCGTTACCGTACACATACTAATAGACTGTGTCACTACTTAGGCATTTTTGACTTGATTTAAGACATTGATCGAACCCCCGTTAGAGTAATTCTGGGTTGCTTACACACGTGCCTGGGGTTTAAGCTACGTTACCCACCCAGTGTGTGATAACTTGGTTCCTGCGGTCAACCGGTGGTCTGGTGGTGGCAGCGATACTGACTAGGAACTGGACTTGCCTTTGTATGATTTTTTTTTTATGGTATTCGCAAGGCAAGTTCAGTCCTCAGTCCTTTTTTTTTTCCCAGACCGGGTTGATCAAGTATAGGATAGATTGTCATACACTGGTGTGTCATTTTTTTTTATTGTAAAAAGGCCGTGTTTTTTTTATCCTCCTCCAGTAAAGTAAGGGGGATAAAAATAGCGACGTTACATTGGTGGTAGCTTAAGTGGGATAAATCAGACCCAGAGAAATTGCTTTAACGGAGATCCGTGGAATTGGGTCTGATGTTTATGGTAGCAATAGTAGGACACAGTCAAGTTCCTCGAGAACTGACGGTTAACGGAGCTCTGGTAGTAAATTAAAGTAAGAGGGGTAAAGAAAAATACAGGATATAACAATTAGAATGCTAACACGCAGTGGCGTGAGAGCGAAAGTCATGGCGGAAGCGTCAGAAATGAGTGAAGTGGTAGTTAACGATACGGATTCAGATAGGGAGGTAAGATTCGAAATGCGGGAATTGAGACTAATAACCGAACAAATGACTAAGATTGCGATGAAGGTACAAGACTTAGATCAGTTGAAAGGAATAGGGGAGCAAGTTGGTAACTTAACGAAGCGTGTGAGTAAGTTGGAAAGGTCGGGAGAGACGCAGTTTGTTCGTGTCGGGGAGAGGGAAGTTACACCTCCATCCTCACCATTATCGAGGAGACCCGAACCAGCTTCACGTTCACAGTGGTCCACTATACCTTCTCGAATAGATACTCAATTTTCCCTGCCTGCCACGCACAGTTATCAACCACCCGTAACATTTGGCACAAATGCAAACCCAGTATTACAACCTCCATTATCAAATGTCACCTATAATCCTAATGTAACAAACCCTGCAGAAAGTGTTAATACAAACTTGGTTAAACCCCGAGATATTCCAAAACTTGAGTTGGATACATTGCAGAGTTTAGATTCCTCGGCTAGGCTACAAATGTTCTTTGAAGCAGTGGAAAGGTGCACAGAAGATTCATGCACTAGGGTAGAAGTAGCAAAGTCTCGAGTAGATAAGGAGCTGGCTGTCTTAATACACACGGCTCAGAAACGGGGGGAGATATTAACATGGTGGGAGTTAAGGGAATATTTCACGAGAGAATTTAGGGTTGAGTTAAACTTCGACCAGGCATGGCGTCAGGGTGATGAATTTAAGTATGTGTGGAATGAAAACCCACAAACATTTGCCCACCAATACAAGTGTCACTATGCAGCAGTACAGGGACAGTTTCAAGAGCAACATCTACCCTCAAGGGACAGAATAATTAAAAGGAAGTTGCTACAAGGTTTCCCGAGAATCAGAAGGGAATTGTTGCTAGGCTAACCCAGTTTGTTACAGACTTTGGCGGACCTAGATCGGTGCTGTGTGACAACGCCAAGGAGTTTACTGGCCACGAGATGCGGACCTGGGCAGACCAGCATGGGGTGGAGCTGCTTTTCTCCACGCCGTATCATCCACAGGCTAACGGGATGATTGAGAGGATGCACCGGACCCTGAAGACGGTGATGGCCCAGTTGTGCGAGGGCTATCCACAACGTTGGCCTAACCTGCTGGCCGAGTGTCAAAAAGTGATGAATGCAGCCGTCCACAGCAGTACCAGGGTGACGCCGTATGTCGCATTCTTCGGAAGGCATCCACCACGCAACATCACAGCACCACTACCGACCATCACGTCTCACCACAACGACGCTGGGAGACTAAAGCGGCTAATACAAGAAGCCAGTACTGTATCTCTCAGGAGGTATCGGGCATTTGCCAATAGGCATAGAAAAAATGAAAAAGTAGAACTAGGAACATTAGTGTGGGTAAAACAAGAAACAATAATACCGGGTACCTGTGCCAAATTGAACCAAAAATGGAAAGGACCATACAAGGTGGCAGAAATAATAAGAGATGGTTTGATATATATTTTAGAGGACCCATTTACAGGGAAAAACATCCAGAGGGCTGCAGAAAAGATTAAGCCCTATGTGAGCCACAGTGATATTATAGTACAATTAGGGGAATTAATTGAAAATAATGAACCAGATGATGATGATGAGGATATTGTACTTCCTCCACGTCATCGACGTCCTCCAAGAAGATTTCTGGAGGAAATGTAAATTGAGGTAAAAACCAATTTAGAAAAACAGTGAATGAAAATTAATAGAAAATAGGGTAAAAGTGGGAAAGTTACGTTGGATAATGTCATGTTTTACTATAACCTGAAGTCAACACGGGGCAACATTAATGTACGAGCTAGGAACTCAGCTCATAGTTGTAATTTTTTTTTATTGTGGGTGTTGGAGGACACTTAGTTTTAATGGGAAGAGAAGGATGGTGGGGAGAGTACACCCTACATTTCCATTGGGCTCTTCCAGAATACAGTCAGAACCTTTGTCAAGGCCCCTGTATCACTTACTGCATTCCGGGTTGTCATACCGTGCGGGATCTGAGGTTTGAATGGAGAAGTGAATGAAAATAGGAATGATTGAATTGAATGTAAGAATACTCAGATCTTGTTAGGGACAATCGCGGATGGGTTTAGTGACGGTAGAACCTTATTGAAGTTCTCCCGGGGTTATGGACTTGACAGAGGAGTCTGACTGGGACGAGGTGTCACTGATATCTATTATGTATTATGTATTATGTGTATTGTGTAATGTTAGGTAGAGAAGTTCTTTCCTGCGGGGAAGAAAGGCAGTCTAAGGACTGTAAGTAAGGTTGGCAGTTTATCAACACTGACCAACAAATTAGGGGGAATAATGTCTGATGTTGTTTAGTAAGGTATAGCGATAGTGACAAATGGTGTGTATGTTAAGATTAGGGGGAGGGGAATTGAGTTAGGGAAATATATATAAATTAATTTTCACTGTAAGTTCCAGCTAAGGAAGAGGGGACGTGTGTAACACCCCCATTTTATTATGTATGTTATTTAGGATGTTTTTTTTAATGTATAATTACTAACTTCACTCTCCATAAAATACCTGCATTTATTTCTGGTAATTTACTTAGAAAATTAGTTGAGTGAGGGATGGAGTCCCAATAAAAGGACGTGATATTTTCGTTGGCGGAACAATATTTGTAAGCAATATCAGGAATAATTGTATGCTATGTGACTGTGAAAGAGATAATGGGTTGGAGTATTAAGGGATGTTAAATAATCATTAGTGTAACTAAAGGAATGTATCAGGGGGGAAGGAACACTTAATATAATAGAAAAATGTAGCAGAAGGAACTAGTTTGTGTCCGTGTAGGAGATGAGATTGGGGGGGGAGAGAGGCGAGAATGAATTGTGGCAAGGATTCACCGTCAGTCTCGTGTCGTCTTCCACTGGGTAAAGGTAACTACTAAAACAGCTGCTACAAAGTGACTTCACGTGTTAATATTGAGGTAAATATTTATTATACATTTGATATTGATTATTAATGAGTCTCGTGTCGTCTTCCACTGGGTAAAGCCATAAAGCACATTCCGGCAAGGCATAGCCATAATAATACTGGTGTACAAAAATAATATAAATACTTAGGAGAATTGCTGGCATAGTCAAAGAAATCTAGAGTAACATTTGTTTCGGCCATATTTTTTTTTTTTTGGTACTATTATATATATGTATGTTTTTTTTTATATAACTATTGTATGTATATGGGGATGTATTTTTTTTTCTTATTGATGGGGGGGGAGTAAGTAAATTTTTTTTTTTTTATTATTATCTGTTTGTTTAGTGCTGTTCCCTAGCGAAACTCGGAATTATTCCAGTTCTAGGGACAGCGGGAGTAGGATTCAGGGAGGGGGGATTGAAGGTTAGGGAGTATATATATATATTTTTTTTTATGAAATGAATGTTAATAAATTAAATAATAAGTAGTTGAGTTTTCCGTTACCGTACACATACTAATAGACTGTGTCACTACTTAGGCATTTTTGACTTGATTTAAGACATTGATCGAACCCCCGTTAGAGTAATTCTGGGTTGCTTACACACGTGCCTGGGGTTCAAGCTACGTTACCCACCCAGTGTGTGATAACTTGGTTCCTGTGGTCAACCGGTGGTCTGGTGGTGGCAGCGATACTGACTAGGAACTGGACTTGCCTTTGTATGATTTTTTTTTATGGTATTCGCAAGGCAAGTTCAGTCCTCAGTCCTTTTTTTTTTCCCAGACCGGGTTGATCAAGTATAGGATAGATTGTCATACACTGGTGTGTCATTTTTTTTTATTGTAAAAAGGCCGTGTTTTTTTTATCCTCCTCCAGTAAAGTAAGGGGGATAAAAATAGCGACGTTACAATAACAAACTGGAATATGAGTTGCTGAAAACTGTAAACTTGTGATGAAGCAAATATTAGTAATTAGTGTACGCCAATATAGTTATTAATTATCGATCATATTACAGATTCCGCTGCCAGCCGTATGAGTACAGTCTGGAGGGGGCATGGCCTATTGAGATTGTTAATTTGTCCTGACTCTAGTAGCCACACCTCAGATGGTACGACTTGGCTTATGGACCCTGTATATAATATATACATTATTACCTACCTAACATCACTTACTCTTAAATAAATGTAAATGAATAACTTACCTTAAACTTCCGTGGAATAAATTTGAAGCAACTGCTTTGGGGAAGTGTTAAACCACAGTAAGACAGTCTGGATGGACACAAGAGATATATTGGTTTTAATAACAGACTTCAGGAGCTGACATAATAATCATAAAACATACAAGAATAATTACTATATACATCTTAATGAGCTTCCCACCTGATGATCAAACTTGAGAACTTTGGATATGAGACCCAGATACTACCACTGTAAATCAACTACACTTGTCAGTCTTAATTATATCCAACAAACTCAGTCTCCAGGTTTGATAGTGGAGTCATCCAATAATTCACTCAGCTGTCATTTACACAGTTTTTGTTTTGTTTTTGTTAGGGCGTTTACAAACCAAAACAAACCACTGTGGAACCAGCATCACATCCATACAGATTGTTTTGGTAAGACATAAACAAAAACAATTTACAATATAATTAAGGTTAAAATTACTCACCAATTAATTGATTGAAGATGAACAACGATCACTCTAGTCCTGGAAGACCTTGTAGACTACGATGAAACACACTGACTGTAGGTTTGAGGAAACATAACCATTATTTTAAGTGGAAAGTATAGGCCTACTTTTGATAAACTGGAGTGTCATGATTTCTCCAAAGTATGCCAGGAAACAGAACCAGATTAGCAAAAATACTGGTGGACTGTTGCTTGGAATCGTTTGGAGGAATCAGTTGCTCCAAATTTACCAACACTGTACTACTCCCTTAATATAAAACTTTCCTTTCAACCTTTCATCACTTTACAAGATGACAAAATGCAACTTGATATTGTATTAATGACAAATATCAGCTATAATTTAACCACATGGCAATATTATAACTTGGTTTACAATAAATAACAAACACCAACCTTTTAGCTTCTCGTATGCAAGTCTGCAAGGCAAGACTACTGCTGCCTGTAACTGTAAGCCCAAGGACAAAAGTTTCCCAGAATGCAGTTCTAAAATTACCTTAGATTATGAGGAAAATTATTTTAGGTTCCCCCAGATTTCAATTACTTCACATTATTATATTAATGGGTTATTTGTTATTTTTCCTTATAATCAAATGTTTGTTATTATTTTCTAATGAGCTATTAGAGTAAATACAAGTGACAAGTTTGAAAATAGCACTATATAATGTCAGGAAGATGATATTATAGAATTACCTTAAAATTATCTTTACCTCAGAATTGTCTTATATGAGGTGAGATTACGGTAATCTGAGGTAATTACCTCACAAATGAGATCCCTGGCTGTGACTAAGGTGTGAGTGATAACCCACTGGCTAGTTGTCAGTGGGTCATCCCGTCCACAACGTGTCCAATAAGGAGTCATAATACAATCATTGACAGTCAATATATTGCACTAGTTTGGGGGAATTGGATACTTTTGAAGCTACAGTATATTAACTTATTAATTCTATATACATATATTGGCCAATTTATGTTTGGAATTTGATACTTTTGATTCCCACTACTTTAGTTCAGATGAATCTGGCAACCTTCCACTCAGTGCCAGACAACAGCTGTTTAGGAACAGATGACAGTGTTGCCAACCATCAGGAATTATATACAGAGTTAGAGAATCAGAAATGCAAATGGGGAATATTGATCATAATTTGGGTAATATTTTGTACTTTATAATAATTTATGAGAGTAGTAAAGGTATAGTACACTGTTGGTATATTAGAACACCTTGATTCCTCCATAATATACCAAGAAACAGAACCACAGGTTAACATATATGTTACTGGGAAGAGTTTAGAGGAATTAATTGTTTCAAATTTAATATTACTGTAAATATTTTCCCCTTAAACATTTAATTTGTACCAAATAAACTGTGATTAACTTATACAATATGGGTTTATAACATTCTAATATAATATGAATATTACAATATTATAATTATATATTATAATGTTTTCTTCAAAACAGAAATAAATATTGGATATGGATATTTGTGATGAATTTTTAACTGTGGATTAATGGAATTCTGGAGTAAATGGGTTGGTAACACTGAGGGATGATATCACACCAGTGTTGCCAAATATTGGTCAGTGTGTGGAATAACGGGTTTGTAACCTTCAGGGAGGTTATCACACCAGTGTTGCCAAGTATGGTGAATGTTCCCTAGACATGGAGAAATTATATAAATATTTTTCTAGAGTAGGATAAATGGGTAATTTTCTACCAGACGAAATATCAAGAATATGCAATTCTATTCTGGAGTAAACAGGGAATATTTAAGGTAAAAAGAAAAATTGTCATGTTAACGCTGGGGAAATATTAGAAAGAAAGTAAAAATACAATTATACAAAGTTATATCAATAAACAGGAGTAAAGAAACAAAACATTGTAAGGTAAAAAAGGAAAGTTCTGGGGAAATTTTGTCCAACAGATCTGGTACCACTGTATTTCTTGAAGCAGTCGCTTGTCAACAAAGACTTGTTGCTTGTCTCTGCATTGGTTTGTTTACATTGTTTTATCTAATATAGTTAAACATTAGTAATAATAGTGACTTTTATTTGTTAATTATTAATTCTATTGACATTTTATATTACGATGGAGGAAAGGAGGAAGGAGAGAGTGATGGAGGGAAAGAAAGGAGGAGGGAGGGAAAGAGAGAGTGATTGAGGGAAAGAAAGGAGAGAGTGATGGAGGAAAGGAGAGTGAAATTCTTTTATTATTATTATCATTATTATTATTATTATTATTATTATCATCATTTTAAATTTACAGAATTACTTCCTTCACTATATTGTATATTTAATTATAATTATCCACTATTTTGGACCATTCTAACACACTTTTCATCTATGGTGTTTTTCTAGGAGATAATTTGGAAATTAGTCTGACCTGAGCTGACCTAGACCACAGCAGACTACCGGGACCTAACCTGGGCAAACTACCGGGACCTAACCTGGGCAAACTACCGGGACCTAACCTGGGCAAACTATCGGGACCTAAGCTGGGCAAACTACCGGGACCTAACCTGGGCAGACTACCAGGACCAAACCTGGGCAAACTACCAGGACCTAACCTGGGCAGACTACCAGGACCAAACCAGGGCAAACTACCAGGACCTAACCTGGGTAAACTACCAGGACCTAACCTGGGCAAACTACCAGGACCTAACCTGGGCAAACTACCAGGACCTAACCTGGGCAAACTACCAGGATATAACCGGTGTAGACTATCATTAAGTGACTGCAGCAAATTCCCAGGACTTGGCCGGATGTGGTAACACTTTGCAGCCCTAGCCAAAAACACAGTACTTCTATAATAATGCAATTATTATTATTATTAGGTGTGTAAAATTTGATATTGTATTTGATTGTGAATGACAGTTACTATTTAAATTTTCTAGAATTAGCCTACCAGGACCTAACCGGGACAAACTACTGGGACCTAACCAGGACAAACTACTGGGACCTAACCAGGACAAACTACTGGGACCTAACCGGGACAAACTATCAGGACCTAACCTGAGCTGACTACCAAGAAATAACTGGTAATGTACAGGAAATGACCGGGGCAAAATACCGTGACCTAGCCGGATCTGGCAACACTGCTACAAAGTGGTAATTTTTTCAATAGATACCACATAGTCTTAGAATGTTCTAAATAAATGGGTAATGAAGGTAGACAAACCAGACACAAGAACGGTAATTCTTTCAATATTTACCGTTAGGTCCTGGTAGTCTGCTGTGGTCTACGTCAGGTCAGACTAGACTAATTTCCAAATTATGCTAAGGGCCTTATCTCGAAAACAGGGACATTTCTAAGAGAAACACCATAGATGAAAATTGTCTGAGAATGGTCGGAAATAGTAGGTATCTATTTATACTGAAAAATACAATATAGTGAACTCAGTACTTCTGTAAATTTACCAATTTTAATTTCACAATTATCTCCATGCCCCCCCCCCCCCTATTTTCCAGGTGTTCTCCCCAAGTTATTGGATATGTGGATGTGGGCTATTTCGAAACAAATCATATTCTAAAGAATTGATAGTCATAATCACAGAATATACTATGAGATAATATATATTTTTACCATAAGTTCCTGTTATGGCAGTTTGTAAAAATTTACTAATGAATTTCCATTTATTATATAAATATTGGTCCAGAGAGTAATGCAAGTGTCAACATTACCTCTGTCATCACCAAATGTTCACTATGGTTCTTATGCATCAATCACTATATACAACTAACTCCCCAGAGAGGTCCTGGAGTGGCGGCATCTATGTCATGGGACCACCCCTGAAGGCTGCCAAGGAAGGAAGCTATGGGGGCCTTCCTCAGGAGCTCAGGGCTGCTCGGCCAGACACCTTGAGGAACTACAACAACAACAACTCCCCAGAGACAATTTACCAGGTTATAATTCAGTCTGCCTCTCACACCAGGTGCCCCAACTTCACTTCCATACACCTTCTTTACACTTCCATACACCTTCTTGACACTTCCATACACCTTCTTGACACTTCCATACACATTCTTTACACTTCCATACACCTTCTTGACACTTCCATACACCTTGACACTTCCATACACCTTCTTGACACTTCCATACACCTTCTTGACACTTCCATACACCTTCTTGACACTTCCATACACCTTCTTGACACTTCCATACACCTTCTTGACACTTCCATACACCTTCTTGACACTTCAATAGGGGGACAGGCTTGGGAGGGGGGGCAGGAGTAGGGGACAGGCTTGGGGGGGACTAGGGAGGTGCGGGAAGTAGGGAGACAGGCTTGGGGTGGGTAGAAAGCCTGTCCCCCTATTACCGCACCCCCTAACCCCTCAGAACTCTCTAAAGCCTGACCCCTTACTCTTGCAGCCCCCAAAACCACCTCAAGCCTGTCCCCTTACTCCTGCACCCCCCAAAACCCCCTCAAGCCTGTCCCCCTACTCCTGCACCCCCCAAACCTCCCAAGCCTGTCCCCCTATTCCCACACCGCCTTAAGAACAGCCACAGTAAAAAGGAACTTACTCATCAAATTTCCTTCATAATTAATTGGGTTGTTGGATGTTTTTGATTTATGGAATAATTTCCCAGGTTTAATTTTCACCCTTGTTTGTTCCAGTTGGGACTAGGTTTTTGTGTTTTTCTTCTATTTATCTTTATTAATTCTGGTAAGTAATAAATAGATGTGTATTTTGTGGAGATATATATTGCAGTTGCCTTGCTTTCAGGTTAGCTGACAGACCTCTGTAAATTTACCAATTTTAATTTCACAATTTTCTCCATGGATATGTGGATGTAGGCTATTTCCAAACAATTCATATTCTAAAGAATTGATAGTCATAATCACAGAATATACTATGAGATAATATATATTTTTACCATAAGTAAACCCTGGTTTGCTGGCAGTGTATGATAAGAAAATTGTAAATAGTTTCACTAAATCTTGATACAGTATTTGTATGGCATATTTCTTCATTTTTCATGTTTTATTCAGTATTATACAAACTAATTCTTTCCTTTATTATAGAAAGTGTCCAAAGTGCCAGTGAAAATATACTGTATGTGTTTGTATGTTACATTGTAGAGGTTTTATTAGTACAGTATATACAGTATTTAAAGTTATAAAGCTATCAAGATGTACAAGTGGATGGAATATGTTTCCATACCATAGTATGGGAACATATTCCATGCACCTGTAGTTAGTTTATGGATGTTGTAATTATTATTGACATAATAGGTAACAGAGACCTTTTCCTTGTCCTTGGAGTCAAACTGAACACTCTGATATTTGTGAGTAATATCTGATATTGGTGGCTTCTCATTCTTCCTGACCAGGCCATTAAACAATTAAGCTCTTTCCATATAGGTGTGTGTGTGTGTGTTTATTATTACCAGGTATTTATTTATTTTTATTAGTTATTATATTTTAACTAATTATTTCTATCTATCTATAGCTCTGACTTCTTGTTCCTTCTGGGAACTCCCTCCAAGGGGGTGGCCACGGCAGAAGTGTCTCCAGTTTTCCCTGTTCCAACACTCCCTCCTTACTCCCTACTCTGTCCCTCACATTACTCTGCTTTACATACTCTTCCACTCTGTTCCAACACTCCCTCCTTACTCCCTACTCTGTCCTTCACATTACTCTCCTTTACATACTCTTCCACTCTGTTCGAACATTCCCTCCTTACTCCCTACACTGTCCATCACATTACTCTCCTTTACATACTCTTCCACTCTGTTCCAACACTCCCTCCTTACTCCCTACTCTGTCCCTCACATTACTCTGCTTTACATACTCTTCCACTCTGTTCCAACACTCCCTCCTTACTCCCTACACTGTCCATCACATTACTCTGCTTTACATACTCTTCCACTCTGTTCCAACACTCCCTCCTTACTCCCTACTCTGTCCATCACATTACTCTGCTTTACATACTCTTCCACTCTGTTCCAACACTCCCTACTCTCCTTTACATACTCTTCCACTGTTCTGCCATCTAACCAGTGGTCTGCCTCTCACACCAGGTGCCACAACTTCACTTCCATACACCTTCTTGACAAACTCCACACCTTACATTCTCTCCACATGTCCAAACCACCTCAATTAATTATTATTTGTTTATTTTTATTATTTATATTATTAGTTATTATATTTATTAATAGACATATATATATAGTATTATTTATATATATTATTAGTTATTTTTAATATTTATTATAAATGATGTATTTTTCTTTTTAGTTATTGTGTAATTATATATCAGTTATTATTTGTTGAAGTTAGTCTGACTTAACCTGACCTAACCTAACCTAATCTGGACAGGGACAGACTACTGGGACCTAACCATGGCCATCGACCGGGACCTAACCAGGACAAAATACCTTACCGGGATATAAACGGACAATTTACCAGGAAAGCAAGTTACTGTACTCATGAAATTTCTTCATATTTATGTTAGTGTTTATTTTTGGTTTATGAAATTAGTTCCTTGTGTTCCTGTGTATTTTAATTATGGTGTTATTTGTTTGTTATCTATTCTATGCCCACTCCACCAGTGGATGGCGCTCCGCACGGCTTCCCTCAATATTATTTAACACTATAATAACTTTTAATGTTCTTTTTATCCATGTCGAACCAGCAAACATATCTATATTTTTAATCTTTCTTTTAAAAATTAACTGCAATATCTCTAAATATTCTTTGTATATGTAAAAAATATATACATCACAGATGTTATTTCTCAATCTATCTGTCTTTCTACAGCTCTGATGCCTCGTTCCCTCCAGGAACTCCCTCCAAGGGGGTGGCCACGGCAGAAGTGTTTCCAGTCTTCCCTGTTTCAACACTCCTTCCTTACTTGGTCAAGCCCTACCCTGCCCCTCAAGTTTCTCTCCTTCGTATACTCTTCCACTCTGTTCCAACACTCTCTACTCTGTCCCTCACATTACTCTCCTTTACATACTCTTCCACTCTGTTCTGCCATATAACCAGAGGTCTGTCTCTCACACTAGGTCTCACAACTTCACTTCCATACACCTTCTTTACAAACTCATCACCTTTCATTCTCTATACATGTCCAAACCACCTCAGTTTCTCAAAACGTAGCATTATCATGACTGTGCATTGAAATAAACACCTCGTAGAATTAAGTCTATGCTACTCAGTATCCGTTTTCTGTGCTAATTTTTTATTATTTTCTGAAGTTGCTCTTGCATAACTGAACAATACTTCACATAATTTGCCATATGCTCAATATCAGTTTTCCTTAAACCTCTTACAGCTTATACATTTTCCTCTCAGTAGACGTACAGTTGGAAACAATGTGTCCAACATGTACAGGTCTACAACCAAACCATTTATCCACCCCATCAGTTATATCCCCACCAGAATAATACCAGGCCATCCATTTATCCACCCCACCAGTTATATCCCCACCAGAATAATACCAGGCCATCCATTTATCCACCCCACCAGTTATATCCCCACCAGAATAATACCAGGCCATCCATTTATCCACCCCACCAGTTATATCCCCACCAGAATAACACCAGGCCATGATTGGTCCAGTGGTGGCACGAGGGTTGTTGGCGCCCGGTGACAAAGATTGTTATGGCTCCCCAATAGGGGGTGTGATGGTTGGTGCCAGCTGGGGGGTTCTATGAGTACTCATAGAAGCAATTTAAAGCCACTTGGAAACGAGATATTTTTAATGTTTAGTCATTAAAAATGAATTGTTTATCTAACTTATTTACGTGAATACTAATGAAGATGCCTACCCATTTCTAAAACCAAAGTAAAGTTTCATAATCAATATAAAGAAAAAATAAATTAAAATATGGCTTGAGTGCATTAATCTTTTCCGGAAATGTTTAACTTCATTATTTCAGATTCACTTTGGTGTAAACAAAGCAATTTAATTTTCCCCAACTTCAAATTGGCAATTGGTGGCCCCCTAAATGCTGCACCCAGGGACATATGTCCCCCCCAGTCCCCCCCTCGTGATGCCACTGGATTGGTCAGGGTATTCAACAACTCTCTATTCAATTATCAAGTAGGAAATAACAGTATACTGCTTTTGTATTATAACTATGTTTGATATACCTGTGTGTTTTAACTATGTTTGATGTGCCTGTGTATTATAACTATGTTTGATGTGCCTGTGTATTATAACTATGTTTGATGTGCCTGTGTATTATAACTATGTTTGATGTGCCTGTGTATTATAACTATATTTAATTTACTGCCAGGTCCACTAATATGTTGTCAGTGCTCCCTCTCCCAGGTGTGAATCCCAACCTTCAGTCCAAGACACACATCTGAAGCACTCACTAGTGAGAGAAATGGTAATGGTGGTTGACAGGTTTGGATGCTGACCCAAACGAATGACAATGAAATAATAATCTGTATGTGTGCAATTTTGTTTTTATGTTGATGCAACAATAGACACCAAATAATTTCTGATGTATAAATATGCTATATTTCATGATGCAGAATATTACAGTTGCTGTTTGGCTTTGGTCAACCAGACTAGGGACTGCTCGGCCAGACAGTCTGGGAAACTACAACAACAACAACAACAACATTGTAATGCTCGATAAATTAGTTTTGATCAACTATTAAGATGTACAGTCGGCAAAAAAAGTGTTATTATCATCCTTTAACAGTGTGATGTAATGGTGGTAGGCCTGACTGGTGAGTGAGGTGTAACATGAGTGTCATATATACCTCCGTCACCCTCCTGGACCCTTCAGTGTCTAATGGACAAGCAAGTAGGAATGACGTACTTTCACCCAGTGCTACTTTTTCTGGGTATTTCATGGATATTCTTATTCTAAAATACTCAAACATATTTACATATGTTTAATGATGAATAGTTAAATAGTAATAGTTCTTGAACACTCAAAATTTAATTTAAAATCAGCTGAACATTTGATATAAAAAGAAAGGGAATGCCTTGTCATTGCCGCGGCCCGCGAGGCAAAGCTGCTCAGACGGTGGAGTACCAACCCCGCCGTGCTTATCAATGTCAAAATTAATGTAGGGATGGTAACGAAACTTATTTTGCCGACTGTACAAGTGGATGAAATATGTTCCCGTAACATAGTATATGAACATATTCCATGCACCTGTAGTTAGTTTATAGATGTTGTGATTATTATTGATATAATAGGTAACAGAGACCTTTTCCTTATCCTTGGGGTCAAACTGAACACTGTGATATTTGTGAGTAATATCTGATGTTGGTGGCTTCTCATTCCTCCTGACCAGGCCTTTAAACAACCTCTTTCCATATAGGTGTGTATGTGTGTGTGTGTGTGTTAGAGAGAGGGTGAGATAATGTGTGTGTGTGTGTGTGTGTGTGTTAGAGAGGGAGAGAAAAATAATGTGTATGTGTGTGTGTGTTTGGTGACTTAGGATTCCTCTTGACCATGCCATAAAAGAAACTCCTTACATATAGGTGTGTGTGTTTCATGGTAAGATTTGAAGGACTTATATAACTCTAATTTTCTGACTACAACACACACACACACACAGGGTCCATTAAGTTATATGTTTGTTATATATTGTGTGTGTGTATGTGTGTTATATGCTTGTTGTTTATCGTGTGTGTGTGTTGTGTCCTTGTGCTTGTGTGTGTGTGTGTGTTTGTTGTATATCATGTGGTTGTGTGTGTGTGTGTGTGTGTTATATGCTTGTTGTATATCGTGTGTGTGTGGTTGTGTGTGTGTATGTGTGTTATATGCTTGTTGTATATCGTGTGGTTGTGTGTGTGCTGTGTCCTTATGCTTGTGTGTGTGTGTGGGTGTGTATGTGTGTTATATGCTTGTTGTATATCGTGTGGTTGTGGTTGTGTGTGTGTGTGTGTGTGTGTGTGTGTGTGAATGTGTGTGTGTGTGTGTGTTATATGCTTGTTGTATATCGTGTGTGTGTGTGTGTTATATGCTTGTTGTATATCGTGTGGTTGTGTGTTTGTGTCCTTGTGCTTGTGTGTGTGTGTGTGTGTGTCATGTTTTCTTGGCATACTTTGGAGGAATCAATTTGCTTCTAATGTACCAAAACACTTGCCTACACCAAATTGATATTAATATTGTTATTAGACTCATTACAGCCATTTGGTGAAGGTGTGTGTGTGTGTGTGTGTGTATGTATGTATGTATGTATGTATGTGTGTGTGTGTGTGTGTGTGTCCTGGTGATGGTTTGGTTTGGGTGGGCTGTCAACCAGAAACCACACTAACTTCATCAATAAGTAAACAGTTTTAGTGGAAGTTTTAAACAGTCCATCAATTCACCAACCAACTAATTCCAATGGATATTTTATTGTGTATTATTTTATTATATCTGTATTCAAAGTACACCTGTATATCTATTAATGCTGGTAACTGTACAATGGTAATCTTATTGTGTAATTATTGTCTCTCTCTAGGTATTCCAAGCACACCTGTATACTAATTGTGTTATTGTGTATTAATTACTGTCAAAAGTGTTTTTCCTATTGAAGCAATCTCGGTATAACTTTAAATATAATAATCATCATCATCTATGTTTAACTTCACAATCTCGGTATAACTTTAAATATAATAATCATGATCATCTATGTTTAATGTCACAATTTCCTTACTGGGCTGGATGAGGTGTGAGTTTCTCCCACACATGACTGAAGGGATTCAGTCATACACACTTTCTCTTTCAATATTCAGTGTTCTCACCTCCTCCTACACACACACACACACACACACAAACACACACATTAAGTGTTCTCACCTCCTCCTTCACACAACACTACCAGGTTTTCCTTGGCCTTCACACTGGCCTTCACACTGGTACTTGTAGCTCAATAGCTCTTATTGGGTCGATTCCACAGTGGTTTGTTTTGGTTTGTAAGCTCGCAAACGAAAGAATGTTTGTCGTGTAAATGCCTTATGGGTGAATTATTTAATGAATTTGGTGAGTAATCTATACAGTGATCATTATTATTATCATTATTATTATTAAATGCCTTATGGGTGAATTATTTAATTAATTTGGTGAGTAATCTATACAGTGATCATTATTATCTAACTGTTGGATAGATATTGTGAATGTGGATACTCACCTTTTGGAAAATAATGAAGCCTTAAAATTGTGGTTGGTTGGGGAGCTAACAAACCAATACCACTGTGGAATCGACCCATTATTATTATGTCCCTCCTACCTTCTCTTGACATGCCCAAACCATCTCAGTGTAAATCTCCTTAAGGGGAGAGTATAGGTTTGACATTTTTGGAGATTATGATTCCTCCAAACTATTCCAGGCAACAGGATACCATTATTTTTCTTCATCTGGGTCTGTTTCCTGGCATACTTTGGAGGAATCAAGGCACTCCAATCTATCAAAAGTATACTCTCCCCTTAACACATTTAACACATATACAGTCGTGGTCAATAATAATCATCCACATATGGTTATCTCAAACAATTTACTGTCTAATGTTTTCACGTTTATATATATTGGTATTGTTTTAAGTAGTGTGTGTAGCTGCTTGTAATAAATTAAAGGATGGTAATTAACGTGTGTGTTATTGTTTTAAGTAGTGTGTGTGTGTGTGTGTGTGTGTTATCGTGTTAAGTAGTGTGTAGCTGCCTGTGTTAAATTAAAAGATGGTAGTTAACCTATTTATTGGAAAGTTTATCATCTAAGGAACAGAGGGAAGCTGTCAAACTCTTACATGAGTTACCCCTATATGGATGATTATATTTGACCACAACTGTACATATGTTATTAAAATAGAAGATAGTTCAAAATGTTACTTTATCTGGTAATATTTAGCATTACAGTTAATTCTCATTTTACACTTTGATATTTGGGTGTGTAATGTAATGTATGTAATGAAACTGTACATAAAACCCTCATTGTACAGTACACTTGTATATTGTGTGTGTAATATAGTGTACAATAAGTGTTTACAGTACATACATTCATTACACACACACACACACACACACACACTCACACACTATTAAGTCAGGTAAAGTCAGGTTAATTTCAAAATGCCCTATTTCAATATACCCGAAAAAGAAAATAGTGTTAGAATGGTGTAAATAAATAAGTGGGTAATTTAGGTAGAAAACTGTTCTCAATGACGGTAATTCCTTCAATATTTACCAATCATACACATATTATTATTATTATTATTATTATTATTATTATTATGAGGTGCTGCCAATTCATATGTGTTATTATTATTATTATTATTATTATAAGGCATATCAAAATGATATTATACATACATACCGTAGGTAGAATTAATTCAATGTGTTTTTCAGGATTCTAGAGCAACTGATTCCTCCAAACTAATTCTGGAGTAAATTATTCCTCCAAATTATTCCAAGCAAGAAAACGCCATTATTTTTGCTCTTCTGACATTATTATTATTTTTGTTGTTATTATTATTATTATTATTATTACCTGTATTATTATTATTATTACCTGTATTATTATTAATATTAATATTATTATTAATTTTGTTCTTGAGGTTCTGTTTCCTGACATACTTTGGAGGAATCAAGGCATCTAAAATGGTTTCATTTGTTTAAATACTTTTCTGTCAACATAAACTTTGATAATTCCTCGTGTTAATAATTTGGGAGAAACAATTGATTACCTTATAATTTAATATAAGTACACTGTGCTCTTTTTTTATTACATTATAGGTTGGTGACGGGTTGTGTCACATAAAGTGTTTGCCTGTACGTGTGTATATATGTATGTATATATATATATATATATATATATATATATATATATATATATATATATATATATATATATATATATATATATATATATATATATATATATATATATATATATATATAATATATATATATATATATATATATATGTTGGTGAAGGGTTGTGTCGCATAAAGTGAATTTAGTATAAAGTAAATTGTACATTTCCATAAGAAATAATGGTACTTTAACTTGAAAATGGAGCCTCCTTGTTTCTTTTCTTTTAAGAGTTTGTGTAAATTGCCTTTATTTCATTTTTTCATGACACGCACTATTTCAAACTCACATAAAAAGAGAGCAGAGTGTACCTTATAATTTATCATAAGTAGTTTGAATGTTGGTGATGCTTCTACAGTGGTTGGTATTGGTTTATAAAGGTGGTATGTATCACACTATAGTCTGTTCAAAATTTGTGTTCAACTAGCCTCTATCTATCTAGCTATTTCTATCTATCTATCTATAAATCTGTCTATCTATCTATAAATCTATCTATCTCTCTATAAATCTATCTATTTCTATCTATCTATCTATTTCTATCTATCTATCTATCTATAAATCGATCTATTTCTATCTATCTATTTCTATCTATAAATCTATCTATTTCTATCTATCTATCTATTTCTTTCTATCTATCTATCTAAGCATAAGAAGCCAAAAGGAACACAAATTTTGAACAGAGTATAGCACTGTGTACAAGGTTTGAATGGGACTGGTAGAACAAGGTATCATAACAGTTATCACACTACATATATACATACATACACACATACATACACACATACACATCTATATACACTCTGCTCTCTTTTTATGTAAGTTTAAATTATGTGAATTTGAAATAGTGCGTATCATGAAAAAAATTAAATAAATGCAATTTACAGGAACTCTTAAAATAACATGAACCATTAGGCTCCATTTTCAAGTTAAAGTACCATTATTTATTATGGAAATGTACAATTTACTTTATGCTAAATTCACTTTATGCGACACAACCCTTCACCAACCTATAATGTAATAAAAAAAGAGGAGAGTGTATATACAGTATACATACATACATACAGGCATTCACTTTATGCGACACAACCCTTCACCAACCTATAATGTAATAAAAAAAGAGGAGAGTGTATATACAGTATACATACATACATACAGGCATTCACTTTATGCGACCCCTTCAGGAACCTAACCTGTAATAAAAAAAGAGCACAGTTTATATTCCATAATTGTCCCGTGAATGTCACCACTGTTCCTCGTTCACAAAACTTTCTTCCATCAGTCTCAGTCCCGCAAAAACCATGTACAGTTGGCCAAGGAAAGACTGCAACCAAATTTACTGGTGTGTGTCAATATCTGTCAGGTGCTACAAAGTAAACACTGGTATCTTATCAATGCATCACTCACAACCTACAACCTTTGTATGGATGAATGTAATTATCTGAAGACAATAACATCTATCCATACAAAGGTTATAGGTTGTGAGTGATGCATTGATAAAATATGAGTGTTTACTTTGGAGCAGCTGACAGATATTGACACACACACCAGTAAATTTGGTTGCAGTCTTTTCTTGGCCACATGTACAGTTGGACACAGGAATTGTGCTACAGCCCAGGTGAAATAAACTTGTCCCATTTGATTAACCAGTGTCTATTATCAGGTAGTTGCTTTTTATTACCATCCTCAATACTGACTTCTGCCCCTGGTGTCTCCTATTTGGCACTAAGGAACTTGATATTGGGAGAAATTGACCATCTTTCACTTGGGCTATTCCTCGAATTCCTGTGTCCAACTGTACATGGAGGTAGTGTGATATTATACTGTACCTCATTCAACATGTAAACGAAAGAATGTTACCCATGTAAATGTACCTCTATTACCACAACCTAAGCCTGTCCCCCTACTCCCACACACACCCCCAGTCAACCCAAGCCTGTCCCCCTACTCCCACACACACACCCCCAGTCAACCCAAGCCTGTCCCCCTACTCCCACACACCCTCAAACCCCCACCAAGCCTGTCCCCCTACTCACCCCCCCCAGTCAACCCAAGCCTGTCCCCCTACTCCCACACACCCTCAAACCCCCACCAAGCCTGTCCCTCTATTCCCATACCCCACTAAACCCCCACCAAGCCTGTCCCTCTACTCCCACACCCCACTAAACCCCCACCAAGCCTGTCCCTCTATTCCCAAAACACCTTAAGCCATATTTATGTGTGTCAAGCAGTGGGATTGGATCTGAAGAGCTGTCTTGGGACGGCTTGATTTCGCCTGCAAAAACAGACCAGGATTGGGGGAGGCGAAAACTTAGCTTTGCCCAAGTTGTTGACAGCCGTTTAAACAGAAGTATGAGCTGAAATATATAGTTTGACGAAACAGTAATGAGTAATCAATGGCCCATTTGGCTTATCTTATATCAGAGGAGATGGAATATTAACTACCAATAGATGTTGATGTTGTAAAAATACCCAATATTATTTTAGCTTGTTGTGTACTATATAAATCATAATCATATCAGGATATACTGTACTGAAACAACTATATTTTATTATGATTAATGACAATTATTAACACACACTATGATGGTAAAAAACCAGTTTCAACTTCCATTCCAAACACTGCAAGACTTAAATATTATACCAGTATAGTACTCGTTACTGTACTGTAAATATATAGTACATTAAATTAATGTACTAACTGTAATATTATGTCATTAACGTTAAATTAATTAACCATAGTTAAGAATAATATAAACTCAAATTACCATATTTATTCTTGGCTTTAATCCCAAATAAATATTATAATTACCCACTTACACAAACATCCACCCACTTCTTGTTTATATTCTACCTACATAACATATCACTACAGTAAACTCCTAAGGTCTGGCATTATTTCTTAACTATTTTACACACACAAATGTAGTACTTACATGTATTACCAACATTTTTATCTTTGTATTCCACTCTCCACCACCACCATTCTGCCGACACTGCTCTGGAGGTACAGTAGCTTGGATTGGATTCATGGGCTGTCTTGGTTTTTACCATTTTGGCTTGGGTCGTCTTGGTATCTTTTTGCCGCACATACATAAATAGTCCAGCAGCAGCCCTCACTCAGCTTGGTTTAACCCAAGACGAGATTGGGTAATCTGACCGTGCATAAACACGGCTTTAATTAATTCCATGTGTTGTTTTACAGATGGAGGGAGACGAGGGTCAATTTGTAACATGGTACAAGAAAGAATATTGATACCAGTCCTGATGTTGGCTTCTTAAGGACCTCTGTGTGTGTGTGTGTGTGTGTGTGTGTGTGTGTGTGTGATGATGTAATAAGAATATAGAAGGTTAGTGAGTCATACAAACATTGACATTAAACACACACACACACACAATGATGTTGGCTTCTTAGGCTGCTTTCACACGAGCGTTTCCGAACGCGACGTTTTAACATTGAATGGAGTTAAATGTAACCTTTCACACAACACATTACACACCAGTCCAACACAACACACACGTCCAAACCAACAAGGACACACAATATTATATACAATATTATCAACACATACATTATTATTTACTCATCCACCAACATCCACATATAAAATAATATATTTATTTCTCTACTAATATAATGCATAATTGCAATTATGCATATGACATTTATATTTATATTTGTATTTTGCATTAACAGCATGTAATTGAAATTCATAGTCCTTGTTGTATAATAATTTGGTATATATTTTTGACATAACCATTATTTCTTCATTATAATAATTTGGTATATATTTATTTCTTCATTATAATAATTTGGTATATATTTATTTCTTCATTATAATAATTTGGTATATATTGTTGACATAATCTCATTATTTCTTCATTATAATAATTTGGTATATATTTATTTCTTCATTATAATAATTTGGTATATATTTATTTCTTCATTATAATAATTTGGTATATATTTATTTCTTCATTATAATAATTTGGTATATATTTATTTCTTCATTATAATAATTTGGTATATATTTATTTCTTCATTATAATAATTTGGTATATATTTATTTCTTCATTATAATAATTTGGTATATATTTTTGACGTAACCTCATTATTTCTTCATTATAATAATTTGGTATATATTTTTGACGTAACCTCATTATTTCTTCATTATAATAATTTGGTATATATTTTTGATGTAACTTCATTAATTCTTCATTATAATAATAATAAATATAATAACTTGTCTGTCAACATTCATAGGTAATTTATTATTACAAGTTCTAAGTTTAGTTATGATAATTCTATTTCTATTTTACAACATAACAGAGAGAGAGAGTGAGAGAAAAAGAGAGAGAGACTGTCAATAAATCTATCTATCTATCTATCTATGTATCTGTCTGTTTGTCTGTCTGTCTATCTATCTATATCAATATATCTATCTGTCTGTCTGTCTGTCTGTCTGTCTATCTATATCTATATATCTGTCCATCCATCCATCCATCCATCCATCCATAATCAAACTTAATAATCTTATAATTGCAGCATATCGATTTTTAGCAATGTTTCAACTTTAATTGTACAGCTTTTTTAATCCCTATTGTGTTAGGTAACTGTTGAGATAATCCTAATCCTGACATACCACACTCATTAAGTATATTTTTAATACATTACATGACACAATTTGATATCCTTACCTAAGATTATTCTTGCTCAATATCCAACCATTCTGGTTTTTATGTGACTGTCAAGAGGAAACACTCCAAGTTCACCATAAACCATCTATGTCATTACAGGTATTTTTATAAACACTCTGTATCTGTTTTAAATATTTCACATACAGTAACTCACTCTCTCTCACAATATAAGGACCTCAAATTTCACATGCATACGTCAGTATTGGTAATACCATTTTACTAAATTAATCAATTTGTAAATGGACTGGTAAATCCAACTTTGTACACTTACCTACTACTAAGTACAATTAGACACAGGAATGGGTGGTACAGCCCAGGAGGTGAAAGATACTTGTCCCATTTGAGTAACCATTGTGTGTCTATTATCAGGTACTTGCTATTTATTGCCATCCTCAATACTGACTTCTGCCCCTGATGTCTCCTATTTGGCACTAAGGAACTTGATATTGGGAGAAATAGACCATCTTTCACCTGGGCTGTACCATGAATTCCTGTGTCCAACAGTACCTGTAATTATTTCATATTCACGTCTATAGTCTCTCATCACATTTTCATTCCATACAATATTTATCTCATTTTCATGTTTTCTATATACATATACTTGTACAATAAGTTTCTAGAGCGTTATCTGCTTCTTTTGGGTTAAATGATATTTTTTCGTTTTCTCTTTCATATATTTTAAGTTCCTTTTTATTAATCTCATTACCTTTCAGTTTGTTAATATTATCCCGTGTATGTGTGTTTTATATGTGTGTTTTGAATACGCGTATGTGTGTGTTTGTTTATGTTGTGTGTATTTGTTTATATGTATATATGATTTTTAATACGTGTTTTATATGTGTGTGTGTGTGTGTGTGTTTTAACTATGTGTGTATGTGTGTGTGTGTGTTTTAAATACGTGTGTGTGTGTGTTTTAAATACGTGTGTGTGTGTGTTATCCATAGAGGTTCTCTTATACAACTTCCTCTTTTATCTACATTTATTTTTATTGTTTTCTGCATAGCCTTGTCTCTAGCAATTATCATATTATTCTCAAAGGTCTCTATTCTGTCTATATCTGTATGTTCTAATTTATGTAGTTCCTTCATGAAATCTTTTTTTGTCTTCTCGTTAATGTCTATATATGTTTTAGTTATGAATTGGTCATACTTTCTCTTTCTCAGATTAATTCCAAAGTCAATAATCATTAAGTTATGATCTGATAAATCGAATATTTCTTTATTTTCATCAATGAAAATTGAATTTAGTTTGTTACTTTAGGCATTATTTATAAGACAGTAATCTATCACACTTTCTCCATGTATAAATCCCGCTACATATTATTTATTTAATAATTTCAAAACTATCTTTCCATTTCTATCCAATTTTTGATTTCCTAAAAAAACAACGTGACCATTCCAGCTCATCTTCAATTATTCTTTTAATTTTTAAGTTTCTTTCATCATCATTAACTGACATATATACAAGTATAATATTTATTTTAAACCCCATTATCAGTAATTGGACTTGCATTATATCTGGGTGTTTTGTTTGTTTTTTTATTTACTATAACTTTATTTACATTATATATTTACATTATTCTTAATTTTAAAACTCTCAATTTTCCCCAATCCCTTGTTTAGTATATATTTATCAAATCTCAATTGAGTTTCTGTTAAATATAATATATCTATTTCACTTCTTATCAGCCTCTCTACTTCTACCAATTTAACTTTACTTAACCCTTGTATAGTAAGTAATTTTAGTCTAATATTTACATATGTTATTACTATTATTCCTCCTTTCCTTCTCTATTCATTATTGTTATTATTATTATTCTTTCTTTCCTTTTCTATTCATTATTATTATTATTATTATCCCTACTTTCCATCTCTTATTAGGCTATTATTATTATTATTATTATTATTATTATTATTCCTCTTTACCTTCTCTTTTCATTAAAAAGTCATTGAAAACGCATCTGTTCAAGTTACAATAGTTAAAAATAAGTACATATGTACATGAATGTTTCTCCATTGGCTTTTTTTTCATCTAGTTTCTCCTTCAACTTCTCATACCTTTTCCTATTCTCTTCCCTCCCTCTCCTTCCTAGTCCTATCCTTAGATATTCCTATCTTCTTCATCTGAGTCTTTGTAGGTGTTCTTTAGATTTCTAGCATTTTTAAATATTTCCCATTTCATATTGTCATCTGTCAGAGTGATTAATTAGTACAGGTGTGTTTTGGTTTTGTGTCTTTATTCCCAATATTATTAAATTAAGTTATTCATGACTATTCTTTCATTCACCTTAATTTCCTTCATGATTTCTCTTCATCTTTATCTGTTTGTTCTGTTTCTGTTTGACTTTCCTGTAAATTATAGATTACAATGTTATTTTTCCTCTTATCTCTATCTTGTTTTTCTTTTAACTCTTCATATATAGCCTACAGTTTCCCTAACCTCTGCCTGTAAGTTGTACCTATGTTACCCATTAAGTTCACACCATTCTCTTTAGGTATATATATCTGTCTATAATTAAGCCTTTTACCATTTCTTTAATTTCTGCCATTAGGGTAGGCCTATCTCTAACAAACCCTATTACTTTATTTCCCCTTTTATTGTCAAAACTTCTGTGTTCAATTTTGTATTCTCTTCCATTAAAGCTCTATACTTCTTCTAAAAACTCATCTTCCCTAACCTAACCTAACCTAACCTAACCTTTTTTTCCTATACAACCACATAAGGTAATTATTCTCATTTAATATATCATATTTCTTTACTGTGACCTTGACACATCCTATATGGAACCATTGTTTACATTTATCACAGAGCAATCCTTTGGGTCCATTCCACAGTGGTTTGTTTTGGTTTGTAAGCTCGCAAACGAAAGAATGTTTGTCGTGTAAATGCCTTATAAGTGAATTATTTAATTAATTTGGTGAGTAATCTATACAGTGATCATTATTATCTAACTGTTGGATAGATATTGTGAATGTGGATACTCGCATTTTGGAAAATAATGAAGCCATAAAATTTTGGTTGGTTGGGGAGCTAACAAACCAATACCACTGTGGAATCGACCCTTTATCACTAGAAGTAACTTTTTTATCACATTTGCATCGACTTATCTCTCTTTTATGTTTCTCTTTCTTCCTCTGTAGTGACTCGAGGTCATCCTTGTACTCAACACTAATGTAAATCATTTACAGTTATTTATAGGAATGAGTTTCTGTTTATTTGTTTTATCAAGAGCTCAGTTCACCTTCCTCTTCCAAGTGTTCCTGGACGATGGTTTAATATATGGTATTAATATTTATTTGCATTGCAGGTGTGTGTGTGTGTTGGTGTGCCAGGACTTTTGGGAGCAGGTGTGTAATGGCAGGGGTTGACTCATTTACCCCTGTAGTAGCTGTGTCACGGCAGGGTTACCTCTACCCCTGGAGCAGGTTTGTAATGGCAGGGGTTGACTCTTCTAACAGGGTTCACCAGGGTATATACAGTGAGTCTAAGGCTGCTCTCACACCAGCGTTTTTGATGTGCGTTCGGGAACGCGTTAGATTTTTGTAGCCACGTTGGACACACGTTTGCTACGCGTCCACGTTTCAATATTGACAGTCACCCCCCCCCCCCTCCTACCTCCACCCTGCTTTCCCACCAAGTTCATTAATATTAGTTCATTAATTATATTAGGCTACATGATGTATACATACATGTACAGTCTGGGGCAGAAGTCTTGTCGCTTCAACTGCTTCACTGAGACATACAGTGTTCATTAACTTGAGAAATACACACATTTTCTACACCTAATAATGTTGAGTCTATGAACATCATGTGCCTCAGTGAAGCAAGTGAGGCAACAGCACTTTTGCTGCTGACTGTACCTTATAACAATTATTATGCTGAAATATATATGCATATTTACTATCAATGACTATACAGTATATCATACTTGAATGCATTACACACCAAAAATAATTGTTGCCAGTGTACTGAACACATAATGTAGTAGCAACAAGTGTCATCCATCCATCTGTGTGTAAGGTTTGAACAGAACTAACAGAGTCCTCTGGGCTGTCACCACACCTGAGAGAGGTAGTTAACGACAGTTGTGTCTGTCTATTGTTACCAGTAGTCAGTAACGACGTGTGTATTAATAACGACACACGTGTCCATGTTGGTTTGGACGTCTGCACAGTGTTGGACTGGTGTGTAATGTGTCGTGTGAAAGGTTACATTTAACTCCATTGAATGTTAAAACGTCACGTTCCCAAACGCACGTTCGAGAACGCTGGTGTAAAAGCAGCCTAATAGAGTTGTATATAGAGTAAGGACCTGAGGTTGAATTAATATTAGTGAAATCACACTGTCATCATGATCATAAACGGTGAATAAAACCCCCCACTCTTGTTGATGGAAATAATATATTAATACAAACAGTTTGTGTGAACACTGCCACCATCTTCAGTGTTCTACAGAGAACAAAGTTATGACAGGGTTGATTCCACAGTGGTTTGTTAGCTCGCAAACGAAAGAATGTTTGTCGTATAAATGCCTTATGGATGAATTATTTAATGAATTTGGTGAGTAATCTATACAGTGATCATTATTATTATTATTAAATGCCTTAAGGGTGAATTATTTAATGAATTTGTTGGCCACGGCAGAAGTGTGTCCAGTTTTTCCTGTTCCAACACTCCCTCCTTACTTGTTCAAACCCTCCCCTGATCCTTACTTACTTACATAAGTAAGTAAGTAAGTAAGTAAGGGTCAGAGGAAGGTTTGAACAAGTAAGGAGGGAGTGTTGGAACAGGGACAACTGGAGACACTTCTGCCTTTACCACCCCCATGGAGGGAGTTACCGGAGGGAACCAGGCGTCACACCTATAGATAGATAGATAGATGTATGTATGTATTAGATATAATGTTGTAATACAATTTTAATACAGAGATGACAGATATATATATATAGTTCTCATGGTAAATTATGTATGTACTGTATAAGTTCAAACCTATGTAGGTATTGGTTTCTTAGCTCCCCAACCAACCAAAATTTTAAGGCTTCATTATTTTCCAAAAAGTGAGTATCCACATTCACAATACATACATACAGTACATACATACAGTACATACGTACATACATACAGTACATACATACATACATACATACAGTACATACGTACATACATACAGTACATACATACATAAATACAGTACATACATACATACAGTACATACATACATGCATAATTTACTTTGTCTAAATCACTCTTCTCAATACTGAAAAATAAATATATCTTGAAAGAGGTTTTAAGTTTGTTCAGCTTTGCATAAAATGAAACACAAGTTGTACAAGAGTTTTACAAGGATTCCTATTTTTCTGTTTGCAATCTTTTTCTTCTCTTTCCTTTTCTTTATTATTATTATTATTATTACAGCCACACAGCCACACAGCCGTCACTCACAATGTATTCTACAGCCGCTGGGGAAAAGCCAACTTGCACAGCCATGACTCACAGTGTGTGTGTGTGTGTGTGTTTACCAGTACCTACACACACACACACAGCCACCACACACAGGTTAGTTCCCACTTCCCAGTAGTTTGTACAGGTTAGGTCCCGGTAATGTGTGTGTGTGTGTGTGTGTGTTAGAGGGAGAGAGAGAAAGAGTGTGTGTATGTGTTTGGAGGCTTCTGATTCCTCCAAACTATTCCACAAAACAACCTCCTTCCATATATATATATATGTGTGTGTGTGTGTGTGTGTGTGTAATAATAATAATAATAATAATAATAATAATAATAATAATAATAATAATAAACGGTTTATTCAAGATAGCGGCAATACAGCTGAAAATTCACAAATTACACACTATAAATATGGTTGGTACAAAAATAACAAAAAAACTAACAAGAACAAACACAGACAATATACTATGGGTTGTTGATAATATTTACAATGGTGTGTGTGTGTGTGTGTGTGTGTGTGTGTGTGTGTGTGTGTGTGTGTGTGTGTGTTAGAGGCGAGGGTGGCAGTACGGTACAGTATGAAAAAAATATCATAATTCCACACGCTTAAAAATATCATATACATCTATATATACATACATATACATACATACATACACTCTGCTCTCTTTTTATGTGAGTTTAAATTATGTGAATTTGAAATAGTGTGTATCATGAAAAAATAAATAAATGCAATTTACATGAACTGTTAAATAACATGAACCATTAGGCTCCATTTTCAAGTTAAAGTACCATTATTTATTATTATTATTATTATTATTATTATTTATTATGGAAATGTACAATTTACTTTATGCTAAATTCACTTTATGAGACACAACCCTTCACCAACCTATAATGTACTAAAAAAACACCACAGTGTATATAATTCATTAGTGTTTGTTACTATAACATCCCAGATTTAATTTCAAGTTCTGTGCATAGAGAGAAAAGTAATAGAGATTATCCCTGAACATTTGTGTGTACAGTCACAGTCAAATATTCACCCACACTTTCCTTCCATCGTAGTAATAATAATAATAATAATAATAATAATAATAATAATAATCTTGATAATAATAATAATAATAATAATAATAATAATAATAATAATAATAATAGTAATAATAATGATAATAATCTTTATAATAATAATAATAATAATAATAATAATAATAATAATAATAATAATAATAATAATAATCTTGGTAATAAAGGACAACACGTGTATAATTTTGCACCACCTCATAATAATGATAATGTTATTAATAATAATGATAATAATAATACTAATAATAATGATAATAATAATAATAATATTGATAATAATAATAATAATAATCTTAATAATAATAATAATAGTAATAATAATAATAATAATAATAATAATAATAATAATAATAATAGTAATAATAATAATAATAATAATAATAATAATAATAATAATAATCTTAATAATAATAATAATAGTAATAATAATAATAATAATAATAATCTTGTTAATAAAGAACATACATGTGTATAATTTTGCACCACCACCTAATAATAATAATAATAATAATAATATTAATAATAATAATAATAATAATAATAATAATAATAATAATAAATATTATTTAATAAAAACCTGTGTGTTGAAATTGATCTATTGTTAATTTAGAAATGTATGTGAATGGTTCTTATATTGTTTTTGTTTTATTACAGACTGTGTGTATGTGTTTGTGTGTCTGTGTGTTTGTAAAGATGAAAACAAACACGGTTCTTACAGACAGTGAGTGGTGTTTTTTTTTTTTTTTTTTTTTTTTACATTATATTAAAAAAAATGTTTATTATATTAAATATATTTTTTTATTATATTAAATTAAAAAAAAAATATTAGATTAAATATTTTTTTTTATATTATATATTTTTTTTTTAGTATATTAAATATATGTTTTTATTATATTAAATATTTTTTTTTATTATATTATTTTTTTTATTATATTACATATTTTTTTTTTATTATATTAATTTTTTTTATTATATTAAATATTTTTTTTTTTTTTTTTATTATTATATTAAATATTTTTTTTTTATTATATTATTTTTTTTTTATTAAATTAAATATTTTTTTTATTATTATATTATTTTTTTTATTATATATATTTTTTTTTATTATATTATTTTTTTTATTTATTATATTAAATATATATTTTTTTTATTATATATATTTTTGTTATTATGTTAAACAAATTTTTTTTATTATCTTATTTTTTTTTATATTAACTTTTTTTTTATATTAAATAAATTTTTGTATTATATTAATGTTTTTTTTATTATATTAAATATTTTTTTTTATTATATTATTTTTTTTTATTATATTAAATATGTTTTTTTTATTATATTATTTTTTTTTTATTATATATATTTTTTTTATTATTATATTAATTTTTTTTTATTATAAATATTTTTTTCTTATTATAATTTTTTTTTATTATATTAAATATTTTCTTTTTTTTTATTATCTTTTTTTATATCAAATATTTTGTTTTTATTATTATATTATTTTTTTTATTATTATTATATTAAAAAAAAAATATTAGATTATTATTTTTTTTGTTTTGTATTAATTTTTTTTTTGTATTAATTTTTTTTTATATTAATTTTTTTTTATAATATTAAAAAAAAAAATATTATATATTTTTTTTATTAAATATATATTTTTTTTTTATTATATATATTTTTTTTATTATTATTATATTATTATATTATTATTATTTTTTTTATTATATTAAATATTATTTTTTTTATTAATATATTATTATTTTTTTTCATTATCATATTAAAAAAATATATTTTTAATTAGATTAAATAATTTTTGTTTTATATTATGTTAATTTTTTTGTTATTATATTAAATATTTTTTTTATTTATTTGTTTTTAATTTTTTTTATTATATTATTTTTTTTATTATATATTTTTTTTATTATATTAAATATATATTTTTTTTATATTTTTTTTTTATTATTATATTAAATATTTTTTTTATTATATATTTTTTTTTATTAAATTAAATATTTTTTTTTTTTTTTTTTTTATATAATATTTTTTTTTATTTTATTTTTTTTTATTATTATATTAAATATTTTTTTTTTATTATATATTTTTTTATTATTATATTAATTTTTTTTATCATATTAAAAAAAAAAAATCATTATATTAATTTTTTTTATTATATCATTTTTTTATTATATATTTTTTTTTATTATATTAATTAATATTTTTTTTTATTATATTATTTTTTTTTATTATATTGCATTTTTTTTTATTATATTAATTTTTTTTTATTATATTATTTTTTTTTATTATATTATTTTTTTTTATTATATTATTTTTTTTTTATTATTATATTATATTTTTTGTATTATATATATATATTTTTTTTTTATTATATATTTTTTTTTATTATATTATTATTATTTTTTTTTATTTATTTTTTTTTTATATTACATATATTTTTTTTTTATTATATTATTTTTTTATTATTATATTAAAAAAAAAAATTATTATATATTTTATTTTATTATATAATTTTTTTTTTATTATATTATTATTTTTTTTTATTATTTTTTTTTTATTATATATATTTTTTTATTATATTTTTTTTTATTGTATTATTTTTTTTTTATTATATTAAATTTTGTTTTTATTATATTAAATATTTTTTTTTATATTATTTTTTTTTATTATATTATTTTTTTTATTATTATATTATTTTTTTTTCATTATATTATTTTTTTTTAATTTATTATATTTTTTTTTTGTTATATTATTTTTTTAAATTATAAATATATATTTTTTTTTATTATATTTTTTTTTATTATATTAATTTTTTTTTTTATTATATTATATTTTCTTTTTTATTAGATTACTACTACTACTGTGACGCATCGGGTTCGGGTGAACGCAGCGCTCTTGATATTCTCACTACCTTTCTCCACTCCCTTCGATCATGAACTAGGTGACTGGCATCCTCCACTGACAAATCTAGCTCCATCAGGTCTTTCTCAATGGTTGATAGCCATGTTGTTACTTGGCCTCCTCTTGGTCTTTTAATTGTTCTTCTTGCCTCTTGTAGGGATATTTTGGCAGGTGTTTTTTCTGGCAGTCGTTGTAGATGTCCGTACCATCTTATTCGTCTGGTCTTGATGATGTTGCTCCATTTTTGTTGATGATGCTTTGTCTTGTTGTATAGTTGCTCATTTGAGATCTTCCTGGGCCATTTGATGTTTATGGCCTTTCTGAGCATTCGTCGGTGGAAGGAATCTATTTTGTTGGCGGTGGTCTTGTTTACTGTCCATAGCTCAGAATTATATAAGAAGATACTTTCTACACATGCTTTGAATATTCTGATTTTGAGTCTTATTCTCATTCTGTTGTTGGTAAAGATGTGTTCTAGTTTCCTCATTGCATTCATTGTGAGGCTTTTCCTTCTTTTGATGTCTTCATTTGTGTCAAGAAGACTTCCTAGTACTTTGCATTTCCTCCATTTGTCATCTCCTCTTCTTGTTATGATGTATTCTTCTGTTTTTGCTTGATTCACTTGCAGTCCTCTTTGTTCAAGTTGATGAATAGCTGTACTTTTCTCTTTTTCCAGCTTGTAGTTGTTATTACTGGCTGCCCACCCAATATCATCAGCATACTTAGGTCTTATTATTATACCATATCCTGGTGTTTCACTATATAATTTTGTGGTCTCTTAGTGCAGGGAGTAGGTACATTTGGTCGTTTACGCTGTCTGAAGATTTGGCATATGTGTGATCTGTTTGTTTGTTCGACTTGTCTTCCAGTGCCTTTGCAAGATATAGGGTAAATAGAATTGGGCTAAGGCAGTCACCTTGGGGTACTCCCATTTTGGTGGTAAAATAATCTGATGTTTCTTTCCCTACTCTGACTTTCAGTCGTACATCCTCTACAAGTATCTTGATCAGGTGTAGTTCTGCTGGGTCTAGTATATTGGTTAGGTCCTCTATTAGTGTATTCCTCTTTACAGTGTCAAAGTATTTACAGTATTAGATTAAATAAAAATAATTCAGGCTCTCTCACACACATACACACATACGCACAGTCTCTCTCTCTCGCACACACAAATTCAAAGTCTCCCCCCCCCCTCTCTCTCTCTCTCTCTCATACACACAGTCTCTCACAAAAGCAATCTCTCTTATGCAGTCTCTCACACACATCGATATCAATCTCTCTCTCTCTCTCTCTCTCTCTCTCTCTCTCTCTCCTTAATAATAATAATAATAAATAAATAAAATTATGTGTTTGAATTTCCTTAGTAAAAAAGAAATGTATAAATACATATTAATTATCCCATGAAATAAATGGGTTTGTTGGCAATATTGGAGCAACTTGATTCCTCCAAACTATTCCAGGCAACAGGGTAGATAGATGCCATTATAATATTTATTAATTAATCCTGTTTCCTGACATATTTTGGAGGAATTAATGTACTCCAAAGTTACTACAAGGGACCTCAGATAATTCTAGGGTAAGTTTGGAGCAAATTGATTCCTCCAAACCATATTATGACGTCATTACAAAGTGAGAGAGAGAGAGAGAGAGGTAATAGAGGGAGGTAGGGGAGGGGTGTGGGGTGGTATGTGTCGAGAGATAGTGATAGAGAGCAGTGTTGCCAGCTGGTCTGCTTGATAAAGTTTCTATAATATCCCCATTGGCACCTCTGATTCCACATATCTAGTGAAAATTCCCCATAGTTGGCATCACCTATAGAGAGAAAATGTTGGCTCAAAATTAATGTTTGAATGGCAGTCCATAAATGAGGTTACTGAGTTGACTACCCCTCCCCCCTACCCCCCATCCACTCTACCCATACCCCCTCCCTCACACCCATGCCTCTACCCCCCCTAACAACATACCCCCACCCCACTCCCCAAACCCCCCCTTGATTATCGTATAATGAAGTCATGATTTGGTGGAGAATATAGTTCACGTTTATTTATTTATTATTAATTATTTTGAATTAGTTGTTATATCATTAAATTTCCCATAATTTTCCCTATATTTAGATACAATAATTTATTTAATTACGCAATTAATTAACGAAATTAGCGAATATTTTCTATTTATAATTTCCAACCGTGACTAATTGGTACATTGGAGCACTTTGAGTCCTCCAAGGTATCTCAGGCAACACAATTTAATGCAGGAATAATACAGTTTGGAGGAATCAGTTTGTTCCACAATTACTCTATGGAAATCTGGGTTTCTTTATAGTACTTTGATTCCTCCAAAGTATGTCAGGAAAGAGAATTAATTAATAAATATAATGATATCTATTTTGTTGTATGGAATAGTTTGGAGGAATCAAATTGGTCCAGTATTACCATAGCCAACACCACAGCTTCGAATGTATTAGCTTCGAATGAATTAGCTTCGAATGAATTAGCTTGATGAACCATTTTAAAGGGGGTATAGGGAGAGGGTGTATTAGGGGGTATGGGGGAGTGTAGGCAGGGGCTTGGATGGTTGGAGAGATGTAGTGAGGCAGTAGCTTCGAATGAAACCCTCCCTACACCTCCCCCATACCACCCTAATACACCACCCCCTCTCTACACCACCCCGCCTCCCTACTCCCCCTTTAGAATGGTTCATCAAGTTGATTCATTCGAAGCTAATTCATTCGAAGCTAATTCATTCGAAGCTGTGGTGTTGGCTATGATAATACTGGACCAATTTGATTCCTCCAAACTATTCCATACAACAAAATAGATACCATTATATTTATTAATTAATTCTCTTTCCTGACATACTTTGGAGGAATCAAAGTACTATAAAGAAACCCAGATTTCCATAGAGTAATTGTGGAGCAAACTGATTCCTCCAAACTGTATTATTCCTGCATTAAGTTGTGTTGCCTGAGATACCTTGGAGGACTCAAGGTGCTGCAATGTACCAATTAGTCACGGTGGGAAATTATTAATAGAAAATATTCGCTAAATTCGTTAATTAGTTACATAATTAAAGAAATTATTATATCAAAATGTAGGGAAAAATACAGGCAATTTAATCATATAATAATTAATTCAAAATAATTATAAATAAATGAATTATGAACTAAAACGGGAACTATATTCTCCACCAAATTATGACATCATTATACGATAATCAAGGGGGGGGGGGGGTAGAGGCATGGGTGTGAGGGAGGGGGGTATGGTGTTAGGGGGGGTAGAGCCATGGGTGTGAGGGAGGGGGTATGGGTAGAGTGGATGGGAGGTAGGGGGGAGGGGTAGTCAACTCAGTAACCTCATTTATGGACTGCCATTCAAACATTAATTTTGAACCAACATTTTCTCTATAGGTGATGCCAAGTATGGGGAATTTTCACTAGATATGGGGAATCAGAGGTACCAATGGGGATATTATAGAAATTTCATCAAGCAGACCTGGCATCACTGTTCTCTCTCTCTCTCTCTCTTTGTATTGACGTCATAATTTGGTTTGGAGGAATTTGTTTGCTCCAAAATTACCCTAGAATAATCTGAGGTCCCTTGTAGTACTTTGATTCCACCAAAATATGTCAGGAAGCAGAATTAATTAATAAATATTATAATGGTATCGACAAGTTTTTTTTACATAGGTTTATTAACAAGAGAAAACGATTTAATTTTATTACACGCATTTATTTTTCTTATAATTATTTTAACACCTGAATTATTTATTATTGCATATTTCTTTACACCTTATTTAATTATAGATTAATATTAAACCCATTTATTTCATGGGATAATTAATATTGAATCCATTTATTTCATGGAATAATTAGTTAATATCAATCCCATTTATTTCATGGGATAATTAATATTAAACCCATTTATTTCATGGGATAATTATCTTTTTTCTTTTTTTTCTTCTTTTCTGCTAAGGAAATAGAAACAAATTATTATTGATTTGTTATTTATTACGAA
>JAWZYT010001224.1:502500-525000 GCA_034508575.1 Petrolisthes manimaculis | reverse complement strand
ACAAGTTAATCATAAAAGTATTGCATTATAAGTAAAATGTGTGTAAAATACACTTACCCCCGGACTACTGCAGGAATATATCCGAACTTGACTCAATCCTGTAAAGATACAAATAGGTAAAGTAAGAACATTAACTATTACCTATTAACTATTTACACATTATGCACGAACTGTAAAGATACAAATAAGTAAGGTACGAACATTAACTATTACCTATTTACACATTGTACTCGAAATGTAAAGATACAAATAGGTAACTTAAGGTAAGAACATTAACTATTTACACATTATACGGTAATAGTCAAGTGTTGGACCATAATCTGGTTTCAACTGAAGGTTTACAGATTGCAATGTTTTATAGTGTTTTTTGAACACATTTATTATTCAAGACTGTCGCCAATTAATGTTTTGGGAGATAAGTGGTGGTTGCACTTACTTTAGCCAAATAAACCTTCAAAATATCGCGAGCGTAAGTCCAACGCAGCAATTCTGACCAAGTCCAGCGTAGCAGTATAAGTCTATAGTGTCTATATCCTAATGCACTACTCAGCAGTAGCCTCATTACATTTACTGTATTTTTCGTGACGGAGTAGTTCCGAACTAACTACACAGAATTACATATAATTGCAACTCAATCTGTGGTTACATGTCAACGCTACATGCATTTTAACTACCGGTACCTTTATTATTCTTAAAGTCCAGTTGTCTAATATTGATGTTATTTTCAATTTTCCAGAATTTTGCATTTCATTACTCACTTTTTAATGTATTTATGCTCCGGGTAAAGAAAGGTATATTTACAATAGCTAACTCACTCTACACTGTACATACCAAGAAGATAGATGTTACTCCATGTTTCCATCTACTACTGTAGTCTACTTATCTTCCACATTATCTACATAGCTTAATTGTACATCTATGTCAGTATGTAATTGTTATTGTTAAGATTAGTGTTTATTAATCATGTTGGTTAAGAGTATATTCACATATTTCTTCTTTGTTAACGTAAACGATAACCTCTTAATTAATAGAAATACGAAAGCCAAACTGAAAATACCTAGATTTTGGAAACAATCCCTAGATTATAACTTAGAACCAAAGGATCGGATAATGCTAGGGCTAGAACCGGAGGATGTGAGGTTAGGACCGGAGGATGCTAGGTTAGGACCGGAGGATGTGAGGTTAGGACCGGAGGATGCTAGGTTAGGACCGAAGGATGCTAGGTTAGGACCAGAGAATGCTAGGTTAGGACCGGAGGATGCTAGGTTAGGACTGGAGGATGTGAGGTTAGCACCGGAGGATGCTAGGTTAGGACCGGAGGATGCTAGGTTAGGACCGGAGGATGCCAGGGTTAGGTCTAGGTTAGGTTAGGTATGGTCAGGTCAGTTTGACTGGCTTTAAAAATATCAAGTAGGAATTTCCAATATTTTTTCGACATTTAGCACTCCTGAAAATCGAAAAACCCGAGCCAACTTTTGCCAAAAGTTGGCTCTGATTTTCAATTTTTCGAGATTTATGCATGTCAACAAACTACTATAAAACCAAAATAAGCTAAATTACGTGTTTTCCCATCACCCAAAACCCCCCGATTCCCAGTACTCTCCCCAAAGATTGAAGGGGTTAGGGAATATGTTTTTCGATCAATATTATGATCACTAATGAATAAAACAAGTAAAAATAGGCAGGAACAAATAAAAGAAAAAAAACACGTGCATCTATTATGCATAATTACCAAAAAGTTATCTCCTCAAAATATTATAGACAATAATCAATAGAACAAGTAAAAATATGCATGAAAATGTGGGAACAATCCAGGTGGACCTCTTATGCAGAATTAAATGGGTCTTATTCAAGAACATCCGTGGTGTATACGATGGTGTGGTACTGTACGACGGCCCTCTGGTTTGTATGTGGAGTCATCGTATCGGTACCATGCCATCGTATGCACTAGGAACGTTTTATTAATATGGACTACGAGGTGTTCAGTACTTACAGTTGTTGTTGTTGTTGTTGTCAGAATGTCAGTGTTGCCAGGGCTGAGGGGAACTTGGTTGTTGTCAGTGTTGCCAGAAGTTATTACAGTTATGTAGATAAAAAATAGTGTTATATATCTTCTATAAAACAGAACAAAATAAATTATATATAAGCTTAATTAAATTATTAAAGAAGGAGACACGGAACATCAGCAAAGGATAAAACAAATAAGATATGTTCCATTGAAAAACACGTACAATATACCAGTCCCTATAATTATTATTATATACAACACTAAATAACACGATACACCAGTCCCTATTATATACAGGGTGATTCAGAAATGCGTGCCGAAAATCCGCAGGTGTATTCCTGGCACATAATTGAATGTAAATTAGTCAATAACGATTTTGGAAATTCTCAATAGTTTATAAGTTATAGTGCCTTCAAGGTTTGAACAGCCATGACACACATTTCTTGATAACTATCCCTGAAACTCCGTCCCTGGTAATTTTGATGTGACTGTACACTCTACAGCTTTTGTCATATTCTTTAGTAACTTTTACTGTGTTTCCAATGCCTTCATGGGAGTTAAGTAATTTCATACGTGTCTGAAAGATTATGGTACAATCCCTAGATTTAAACACACTCTTCAAACCTTGAAGGCACTATAACTTATAAACTATTGAGAATTTCCAAAATCGTTATTGACTAATTTACATTCAATTATGTGCCAGGAATACACCTGCGGATTTTCGGCACGCATTTCTGAATCACCCTGTATATATATGAGCAAGCCTGGCAGATGATCAGGTCCTCCAAATGTATAGTTGTCGAAGGGGAACCACAAACCTCTTACAACATTTGTAATATTGTCCACAATATTTGTTGTATAGAGAGTGGTTCCCATCCACGGCAATCTTTAGTAAGAAAGATGCGTTTAAAAAACTGTTTATACAGTATAATATAAACGTATTTGTGCAATATAATATTGTATAGGATAAATATTTGACCCTAAATGGGTCAACTAAAAATTCGTATAGACTCATTGAGTTGCTTCCCTCCACGGAAACCTTTAGTAAAAGACGAAAGATTTATGCGTTTTGAAGGGAAACCAGAGTTAGTAAATTTATTCATTCATACAACCTAGTTTAGGTTAGATTTACCGTGATATTAATTCTGGGTAACAATCTCACTTATGGTAATAAATACATTGTAATAAATGTTAGACATATTGTTTGTGGGTCAATGTTTATATGATATATAATAAAAGATTGTGTTATACATATATTGTAAGATATATAAGTATTAATAATATATTAATAGTATAACTTCCATAACAATTATTTGCCTTGAATAAATAGTCCCAAGAAAATACATCATACATTTAACTAGAATAATATGAATATTATGTGATTTTAATATAATGTATTGTTTCATAATATTTGACTGAAGACATATTTACACTATACACTGTTACTATACACGTCACATTACATATATATAGTGTATATAGGAACATAAATTATATAATAGTTTCCCTGGTATTAAGGTATGGAAGGTTAACTTATATATATTTTAATATATTGTATTATAATGTTTGACTGAAGACCTATTTACACTATACACGTCACATTATATATATAAGTTATTTTATAGTTTCCCTGGTATATAATATTACAATATAAATAAGGTATGGAAGGGTAACTGTTTGTTTCGGTTCCCTAAATTTTCATCATTTCCTACACACATACATTTCTCTCAATGGATGTATTTAATGTCATTCGTGATGTGTATAATGTATTTTAATGCTTCATAAGATTCATTCATAGATCATTGTTTGAGTTGAAATGAAGAAATTATTATTGGTGTGGATTAAAAGTAATGTACAAAGCCAACAGCATCTGGTGTTCCCAGGCGGTCACCCATCCAAGTACTAACCAGACCCAACGTTGCTTAACTTCGCTGATCGGACGAGAAGCGGTGTTTTCAACGTGGTGTGGCCGTTGACATTAAACCCAGACTTGGAAATGTTTAAGAAGAATAATTTCTTTGGAGTCAAATGCATATTTTGTAGTATATTGCATTTTCCTGTGTATGATAGGTGTTTGAGGATGAATAGGAACGAGATGTGGGTGTGAGAAGAGATGAGTGAGTGTTGTGTAAAGGAGAGTAGTAAGTGTGAGGACAGAGGAGATTGTTAAGTGTAGAGGTGTGTTAGGTATGTAGGTGTGACATAACACTGTGGAATACACCTCGTTGTGACTATAAATACTTATTATTAAAAATATACTACTTGGTATAAGAACATACACCTGCATGTGATAATAATAACTTGATTTACAAAATGTACTTGTCTGTGTAAAATCATGAGTAGCGAAGCCACTCCTATCATGGGCAAAACTACCAGAGAGCGAACTGGTTGAGGTACGAACACCTATAGGTGGTGAACTGACAGGTGTCCATGGCATGGACAGTGAATGACTTGAATAGACTGGAGGTAGTACAGAATAGGATAGGAAGAACAGCTTTAGGTACAAACAAGTATTTAGGTGTGGAAACAATAAGAGGTGATGCTGGGTGGAGTATACGTTTGAGGAGAGGATAGCCAAAGCAGTGTTGAAATAATATATAAGGTTAGACTAGAGGGAATGAATGAAGACAGATGGGCTCGTAGAGTGTATAAATGGACAGGACGGTATACCAAGTGTAGAAGGATGTGTGATAAGAGAATAGAAATGTGTGAAATGCAGTACGCAGTGTTAGATGAAAGGGGGAGATGAAGTGATGAGAAATGGATGAATGAGATTAAGAGACGGATACAAGAAATAGCCAGAGAGGAATGGATGAGAGGCACGAGTGAGAAGAGCACGCTAGATTGGTACTCCTCTAAGGACATACCAAGGAGTGAAGTGTTCTATGATGGTAGCTGGGGAAGTGAGCTGTTGTTTAAGGCAAGAACAAAGTCACTGGAGGTGAATGACAGAATATATGGATGGAGTAATGAAGGCAGTAAGTTGTGTGTGATGTGTGAGAGTAGGGAAAATGAGACAGTAGAACATGTGTTGATGCTACGTGATAAATATGAACGAGAGAGCTACGATGCTGAATGTGGTAATAAGTGAATTAGGAGAGAGAAACTAGAGGGAGATGGTGGAAGCGACAGTGGCAGCCAAAGTGCTGCTAAGTCTGAATGAAGTTCAATGAACGAGAGCCATATAATCCAGTGATAATAGAGAGTATGAAAGAATTTCTAGAAAGGGTATGTATGGTTGAAGAGAAAATGAGTATATAGGGACGTGCAGGTTGTATAGGATAGAGAGTGATAATACATGTATTCTTTGGTACTGTTTTTCTCTCCGCAGAATCTGCAGAGGAAGACAGTGAGAGAGCGCCGTTGCAAGGGCTACACCCGAACACGGGTGACTCTCAGTCATCATCAATGAACAATACCAAGGATAATAGACTATAGTCTATTATCCTTGAACAATACCATGCGATTCGAAGCTTTCTGCTCCTCACACTCTGGTCAGAAATTATGTATCACGAGTGTACTACAACCCGATCCAACATATTTATAGTGTTCAAATGTTACACAATGTTTTGTAGGGCTACTTTGAGAAATGAAACACAATATAATTATGCATATTGCAAACGCTGGCACAGTGGTAAAGTCTGTGGCTGCAATTCCGTAGCCCAGCGTTCGATCCTTGCTCGGGACACTGTTAAAAATACCACTGATGCCAGAGGTTACCACCCCTGTGAGCAGGGGGTGGGGGGTTTGAGTCAGCTGTCTGAGGTCTTCCTGCTTAGTCAGCCATAGCCGAAGCTGACTCGGGTCTCAGGTGGGTGGAGAGGTCGCTGGGCCACGTATTATAGGGATCATCCTTGTGATGTGTGCTATAATTGTGTTTCATACACACAGTGTGTGCTACACTCTGTCCTTTATAACCTTTATAACCTTAATAACCTTTGATAAGAATATTATGCACTATACCACTCTTGTATTCAGCAGTTCACGGGTATCTGGCAACACTGGTACCAGAAAACACGAGAGATGAACAAAAAAAATTCGGGGCCCTTGATGTTGTTAGCATTTTTCTTTATTATTCTCATTTAATATTCTATAGATGTACCAGTATGAAAGAATTCGGTAAATTTACAGACTACCGGGACCTAACCTTGGCAAACTACCGGGACCTAAACTGGGCAAACTACCGGGTATAACCAGTGTAAACTATCATAAAGTGACCTGGGCAAATTCCCAGGAGCTAGCCTAATGTGGTAACACTGCGCAGTCTAGCCGAAAACCCAATTATTCTGTAATAATACCCAAGGATTCAACGGGAAATTAGTCAAACCCAGCATTACAGAGTGAATAAATAATTAATATAATTGTATACAGTTCAGTAACGATAGGCTACAGTATTATTTATTAAGAGTACATATTTATATAAAATTATTATGCTGTTATTTTAATCACCTTAATCATAATACATTAGATATTCCTTGTGCATAAAAAAGGTAAATTTATCCCATTTGTCAAAGAACGAGACCTTATGTATATTAAAATGAAACTTTTCTTATATTTGCATATATTTAAAGTAACTTACTACCAGTGTCAATAAAATGTACTTAAGATTACCCTGTCCAAACCAAGAGTAACTATTATAATATTATTACGTTCAGTATTTATAGGTTTAATTAATTTTATGGAGGTATTTAATATTTTTATTCTATAGGTCTTCACTCTCATTGTTTTCTATTTCACAACAATGAATACTGTTTCTTAGTGTGACGTATTTATTTACAGTAGGAATATGTTTGTCTGGGTAACATCGCCAACACATTATTTCAAGGAACTTAAAAATGTCATCTATGGTTAAACTGAACTGAGTATAGGAGAAATATGGTGCATTCTTAGACGGGTGTGTCTTGCGAAATATAGATAAATATCTTTATTATAGCAATTATTACAGAATCATGTTAATATATTTAGCAATTAAAGAAATATTACATATAAACTAGTATAAACCTGATGTTACTGTAGGTGTGTAGAACATTGGACCTGGTCACACTCCCGTGAGGCCCAACCAGCGTTGTCAACGTTGGCCGAGATAACCCCGAAACACTAGTTGTGAGATCTGCTCGCTCGAACCATTCACTGATATGAGGGAGAAGTAAGGAGGGATTTGAGGAGGGTAAGGGGGGGGGGGGGTGCCTATACAAGAGAGGTGATAAATTATTCTTGGGGAAGTGAAAAATGAGTTGAAGCTTTAATAAAAGTACGAAATACACTCGGTTGTCAATTATTTATATAACGATATTCGTGTCAATTATTAACATCATTAATGTAAGATTAACTTTTTCATATGATGAAACACAAAAACAACTGAGGTAATATTATTGTATACGGTACTTTTTTCGTATTTTATTCAATGGTTATCATGAATCACTAAACGCTGAATAATACTTACACAATAACTGAATAAGAATCATGAACCAGAATGCTCTTTATTGAATGAAGCAAATGTGAATAACTTCATATTACATGTGTTAAGTGTTGATACCACTAACACACTTCAATATCCCCCGTATCTACCTTACAGTTTATAATCAAGGCTCTCATTAGCCCTCACGTGATAGCAGCCTTGTAATATTCTCAATATTTTTCATAATAGCCAGTTGTATTGAATTATTCGAATCTGACTATGAAACCATTGTTTTGTCCTATGTCTCTTGGTAGCAAAAATTATTTTGCTCTGTATCTCTCTTTTCTGTGGGCATGTAATATACTTATATACTGTATATAAGCCAGTATACACACATAACATAATATTTTTGGTGACAGAGGTTCTATTGGTTTTATCTGTCATGAGTTGCGAGAGAACTATAGGCTATATGTTTATAATTATTTAAACCTTGTAATAGTTCCATCAAGTAATTCATGGGATGTTCAGTTGAGGTTTCATCAAACATGTTAATAAAGAACCTGGCAACCATTTTCAAAATTTCTTAAAATTAAACTTTATTAAAGGCGTGTTAAGGTCTGAAATCCTGTATTTCCCATCATAAAACACCTTCCCATTACTCATACGGTTGTATTTATTACTATATTGATCTTTACTGTCTTATGCTACAAGGTTGATATTAGTGTGACTTTCCATAATTATACACTCTACCACTACTCACACCGTTGTATTTGGTGCCGTATTGGTCTTTATTGTCTTCTGCTACAAGGTTGATATTAGTGTGAATCTCCATATACACGTTGCCTTGAGAACTGACTGACTGCACCACCTTACACATCGTCAGGTCATCAAGACTGCCAACATGTTGGAGAGGGAATATTTCCACACTCAGTCTTCAGTATCCTTACCAGTTTAGTGGTTTTCAACCAACTCATAATCCTCTTCGAGTATCAAAACTAATGTGGGTTAATAAGACTAGAGTCAACGTCAGTCTCTAATTAATGAAAAAAAAAAAAAAGTTGACAAGCCTGTGGGTGTCAGACACAATCTCCCTGGCCTCTGCTCACTAGTATTATCTGGCAAAATAAGCATTTTTTGCTACCTAAAACCAGATGAAATACCGAGGGATTCATAGTAAATTACCAAACAGCACGTGTTCACTATATTCAATACAACAGACTATTATTAAAAGTATTCAGAATTACAAGGTTACTTTCACGTGATGGATAATTAAAACCTTGATATTTGACAAGAATATTATAAACTGTTAGGTAGATACGGGGGAAATGGAAGTGTGTTATTGGTATCAACACTTGACACATGTAATATAAAGGTAATATAAACATTGGCTTCATTCATCATGATTCTTATTCAGTTATTGTGTAAGACATTTTTCAGCGTTTAGTGCTTGATGATAACTATTGAATATTATATAAAAACATTATACAATAATGTTACCTCAGTTGTTTTTGTGTTACATCATAATATGAAAAAGTTAGTCTCATCTTTAATTATGTTAATAATTGACACGAATATCGGTATATTAATAATAGATAACTGGGCATCCACACATTTTTCACCACCCGAAGAATAATTTATCATCTCTTTTATAGGCACCCCTCCCCCTTACCCTCCTCAAACCCCTCCTTACTTCTCCCACCAGTGAATGGTTCGAACGAGCAGAGCTCACAACTAGTGATTCGGGGTTATCTCGGCCAACATTGACAACGCTGGGTGGGCCTCACGGGAGTTTGACCAGCTGAGCTGGTCAAACACCTGTGAGGCCCAACCAGCAGTGCCAATTCTGTGTGAGATAGTGACGCCGAAACACTTGTTCTGAACTCTGCTCGAAATATGCACTGGTGGGGGGGATTTCCTCCACGCCTCAAACCCCCAATCCCCCCACCAGTGCATATTTCGAGCAGAGTTCAGAACATGTGTTTCGGCGTCACTATCTCGCACAGCATTGGCAGTGCTGGGTGGGCCTCACAGGAGTTTGACCAGCTGTACAGTCGGCGGCATAAGTCTTGTCGCCTCACTTGCTTCACCGAGGCACGCGATGTTCATGGACTCGAAAAATATGCATGTTTTCTACACCTTATAATCTCGAGTCTATGAACATCACGTGCCTCGGTGAAGCAAGCGAGGCGACAGGACTTTTGCCGCCGACTGTACATAGCAGCCATTGATGGTAAAGTCATGGTCTAATGTACTGCAACACCTTCCAATGAGATGGCTTCGAAAAATGATCCGAAACTATAGCTGTTGGTGTGTGCAATTTTGGTTCATAAAATTAACTCAAATAGCTCGCTTTTATTCACCAGGTTACAGTACATTAGACCATGACTTTACATAGCAGCCATTGATGGTACATAACAGCCATTGATGGTACAGTTTCCTCCACTCCCGCTTTCACCAGTTCAGCGTTGCCATCGTATACACCCGGCATCGTGTGAGCTACCAGTTCCGACTCTCGCATCCGAAACACCTATCATCAACCATTATTACTCTTACTGGCAGGTGTTTCGTATGTGAGAGTCGGAACTGGTAGCTCACACAATGCCGGGTGTATACGATGGCAACGCTGAACTGGTGAAAGCGGGAGTGGAGGAGACTGTACAGCTCCGGACTGATCAATGGTCCACACTTCTTCCACCCTTGCCTTGGTGTGGGCATCAACGGATATGGTATCACTGACAGGTGGAGGGGGGAGGGGAGAAATGTGGGCGGAGTTATATAGGGGGGGCAGCGTTACCAATGTTGAGCCATCCAGAAATTTGAATCCCGAACCACTTGTGATCATGGATGTGAACCACTCACTTGAAGGTGGTAGGAGAGGAGGGGTTGGGTTGGGGAGAGAGGGGGTAAAGCTTCACCAGTGATCGAGATGGAGAGAATTATTGGATCAAGTAGCTAACTGTTTTCTTCTGTAATCTAAATCCAACTCTGATGCTGCATTCCATGGGATATTCTTTATTATTTGAAATGAATCCAGATTTTACCTAATATAATTAACACGACACCAGTTTTTGATGACTAATATATCAAGCGATGCACCACCTACCCAGTGTTAAGTTACATTTCAAGTAAATCCTTTATTTTTATCCTGTATCATTTATGACATTTTCTAAGAAACGTTTATTGTGTAACTGGTTACCAAAGGATAATAATTATAGTGTAAGATGTTAATTACCTAATAACTACTCCATCTGTTCTTCCTCACCCCGTCCTCCCTTATTCAATTCACTGTTTCCTCTCCCTCCATCCCACCATTCCTTTACTCTCCATCTTACCACCACCACTACCATCATTCTGTGTGTTGCTGCATAATCTGTTAATGCGCAAACACGACCAGAATAGAAATAATAGTAATATCTGGTATGCAAATACAATCCGTTATATATGACGAATATATTTATTACCTTTATTTATTTATCTGAGGTCAACATCTAGGCCAGCCATTCAGATGCCCAGTGTTAGTGAACCAATCACAACATTTAGAAGATATTGTGTCACAACTATTGTTATTACTAATTAAAATAGGGAAACATTGAAATCAGACATTTATTGGTTATTGTTTACATGACTTTGTCAGTTTAGGTGAAAGCTCCACAAGTCCTCGTCACGAAGCATTCAAACCCATAATCCAACTGGGTCTGTAGGCACCACACTGTAATTATAATAACTGTTAACTTATTATAACCTGAAGTTTATACTTCAACCTCACGTTTGCATTAAGCATGTGTAATGTTTGTTTTGTTGTCTTATTATTATTATAAGCACCTATATATGTATTGCTTTAGACCCTTAGCCACGATGATATACAGTATATACACTATTATACACTTCTATGAAGATATTAAGGCTTGAAATACTGTAGATTACATATTTTATTTCATTACTCATCAATTGACAGCCTGCAGTTGCTCGGGCATTGAGGCACCATGCCTCCTCACTGTATAATATATATGGTTTTCCCCGAAAAATCTCCCACTGTGTTCTGGTGTAACGTAACAAATCTGCTGTGGTTCTCTGTCGTTCTGGCTCCCACGTGTTAACGATAGAACCTCATACATTTTCTATAGGGTTCATATCGCAGTCTTAAATAGACAAATCTATCACCTGCAAATAATCATGAGCAGTAAACCATTTTTGAACTTTCCTCGCCATATGGATAGGGCATCGGTCGTGTATAGGACAGATAAGGGTGAGTAGTTGAAAAGAAATGAAAAACATTTAGAATATGTGCTTCATTATATTGCATTTGATCGATCTATTAAACAAAGACACTGTCTGTTGTTCACCCCCGTAGAGAGATACTGATTATAATTATTATCCTTTGGATATTAAGCAACAAATAACGGAGCCGAGACAATTAATTTTCTGTCTTCAGCTTTAACTGTATTCTTTTCACCCCTCATGCTGGTAGTCCCCCTCTTTATCACCTTTTCTCGCCGTAAAATAAACTTAATACCTATATCATTCAAGTAACTGGCAACCTCACACAACCTCCTCTCCCCTGTCTTCTCTCTCTCTTCTATCGGTCCAATTCTTGATGAAAATGGGGACTTTACGACAGATGAAGAGCGAATGAGTAGTATCCTAAATACTTTCTTTGCATCATTCTTTACTATAGAAAACCCGAACTATATACCAGCTGAAACAACAGTCCAAAATGAAAACACCGAGGTTTTAAATAATATCAGCATAACAGAAAATGACGTAATCAAATGTATTGATAAATTAAATGTAAATAAGTCACCTGGGCCTGACACGATCTCCCCTCGCGTAATAAAGGAAGCTAAAAGCGAAATAGTAAAACCTCTGACTCTGCTATTTAATTATTCTTTACACACTCGAACAATACCTGATGATTGGAAGCTCGCTAACGTAACACCAATATTTAAAAAAGGCAGCAAATCTTTACCTAGTAACTATCGCCCTATCAGCCTAACCTCAGTAGTATGCAAAATGTTAGAGACAATCATACGAGATAAACTTACATATCATTTAGAGGAAAATAACTTACTCAGAGACACTCAACACGGTTTCCGCAATAAACGCTCTTGCCTAACGAATCTATTAGACTTTATAAATGACATTTTTAACGAATATGATAAGAGTAAAGCAGTAGACATAATTTATCTAGATTTCCAAAAAGCCTTTGACAAAGTTCCCCATAAACGTTTAATAACTAAATTAAAATCTCACAGAATCCAAGGCGACACCGTAAGATGGATAGAGAACTGGCTAAGAAACCGTAAACAACGTGTGGTAATAAATGGTAAATCATCTAATTGGACTGGCGTTACGAGCGGGGTGCCACAAGGGTCAGTTTTAGGCCCAATCCTTTTCCTAGTTTACATAAACGACATAGATGAAGGTCTCTCATGCATAATATCGAAGTTTGCAGATGACACTAAAATTGCAAATACAGTACTCACTAACGCACAAACTAAAGAAATGCAAGATAATCTCGATAAATTGTCGAATTGGGCGAAAACTTGGCAAATGTCCTTCAATGCAGATAAATGTAAAGTACTCCATATCGGACATCGTAACGTAACTGCAAACTACTCGTTAAATGGTAATCAAATTAAAATCGTGGATCAAGAGACAGACTTAGGGGTCACAATATCAAGTAACCTAAAATCCAGTCAGCAATGTACGGAAGTAATTAAGAAAGCAAATAAAACTATCGGCTTTATTGGCAGAGCATTCGAGTATAAGTCCAAAGACACAATCCTCACTTTGTATAATTCCTTGGTCCGTCCCCTTATGGAATATTGTGTCCAAGCCTGGTGCCCGTACTACCAGAAAGATATAGTAAAATTGGAACGAGTCCAACGTAGAGTTACTAAAATGATACCATGTCTACGAAACAAAACGTATGAAGAGCGGCTAAATAAATTGAATCTATTCCCATTAGCACAACGTAGATTGAGAGGCGACTTAATCCAGGTATTCAAAATAATCAAAGGCATAGACAATATGGACTGCAACAAATATTTCAATATCGATCAATCAAACTACACGAGAGGTAATGGCTGTAAAATCATAGGTAAATCTTTTAACTCACACGAATCCAAGAATTTCTTTTTTAACCGAGTCGTCAACTTATGGAATGGGCTTCCCCGTAACGTAATAGAATGTAACACAGTAGATAGCTTCAAACGTCGCCTTGATAAACACCTTGCATCTAATCCCCGACTCTCGATGTTTACTAATGAATAATTTTTTGCCCATTACAGGTGGCAAGTTAGCCAAATTTCAACTACTTTCTATCTTTCCTATAAAATTTCCTTGTGGAGTTTTCTCTACCAACTCCACAAGGTTCTGACTCCTAACTTTATTTCCAGTACGGCTCAGGCCGGAGGGATTGGAGGGTGGGGAGAGAGCCTTCTACTTTGCTATTCTTACCTACGACTATTACTGGGGAGATATTCATTCTCTACCAGTAACCTTCTAATCAGATCACCCCGTGTGGACCGTAAGGTCTGTTGTGGTCTGTGATTCTATGTAACTCTATGTAACTCTCTCTCTCTCTCTCTCTCTTGCCTTCTGAAATATTCTTTATCTTTTCTTTCTCATATTTTTAACCCTCTCATTCGTTCTTTCAAAGTTTAATGACATAGGCCTTTCTCCCTTATCACCCAAAGTCCTTCAAATTTATGCAAGCAAAAGGATATGATAATAGTTATATATATATATATATATATATATATATATATATATATATATATATATATATATATATATATATATATATATATATATATATATATATATATATATATATATATATATATATATATATATATATATATATATATATATATATATATATATATATATATATATATATATATATATATATGACGGTGTGCAATCTTCCAACATGTTTTCCACTGTGACCTGGTGTGACTGATGCCCCGAGGTGGTTGATACCTCTGTGTTCATGGCAGGAAACCTAACCGCTGCGTATAGTGTCACGTGACACAAGTTTATCTTCTAACTACTTTATTTTGTGTTTTCTTCGCTACTCATTTCTGTACGCCACCATCTCAGTTGATGGAGAGGAACTATGTGATTCAGTACTTTCAGATTCATTCATTTCAACACTTGACACAATATGGAACTGTTGGTCTGTCCTGAGTAACAATGTTTACTGTCATCCATATAAAAGACAACTGAACCACTGTCGTTTCTCGTTGATGTATAAATATCTTATGTATTTATGGTGTAGTAGTCATTATGGTTTTATTCTTACCTCATCAATCCATGTCTGAGTTTCGGGAAGTGGGGGCAAGAGATGGGAAGTTAAGAGGATGCTGTCTGCTAAATTGGAGCTCTATGCATCCTCCAAACTTTGCCACGAAACTGATCCCTCATAAGAAACACCAAGGTCGTCTGCTTCCTGGCATAGTCTGGAGTATTCATGGAACTTCAATTTTACAAGAAGATATAGTGTTCCCTTAAATGTATAGCCTACTGTGGTTAGAAATTAGTTCCCTTAACAAAATTACCTTTCGTCACACCAATATTTACTCTATGTGGATAGATTATCTTTACGAAATCATATTTATCTTGTAATATAGACGATAAGGATATCTCTACCCAGGATCAAGAGAATACCCATTTATCAATTCAACTCATAACCTGCCGAAATGTTCTGGAACGCAATAACGCTGACGTGCATATGTATAAAATTATTGTCAATAAGCTGGGTCTAGAATTATTACTATTCATTAGTACTATCTTCAAGTAGAGAAAATTCATCTTTTCATCTCACTGGCTTGCAATAATTATCACCGTCGTCATCCCTGATATTTCCTTAAACTCTACGATATGACATCCAAGTCGACCGTGTTAAGATATAGCTGGTATTATAATATGCATCAATATTGTAAGCTTATGTAATTTGAAACCCTGTGGGAGTAGCTTATCCTATGTAGCCAACACCGTATGGAAAACATATTGAAATATTGCACACCGTCATATATAGTGTGGGCTGGTTACTCCATTGAAACAGTAGCATCCTTTGTTGTGCAATAAATGTTAATTTGTTAATATTGTTTTCATTATATTTGGTTATCAATATCATTCTGAGAACCTAATTCTGTAGTTGAGCATAAAACATTGTTTTCAGTAGCATATAGAGAGATACATGAGAATTACGTTGACTACCATTACTGTCCTTGTGGTCCATATTGTGTCACATGTTCTGCACAGTAATGCTGGATGTAAGTAAAAGTAAGTTTATATATCTACATATATATTTTGATAACAAATGGCCATAATTCAGACTAGCAACATACTGGCAAATGACAATACATGAAACCAATATTCCTTCTGATTTAAGAAGGCGAAATGCTGTGGGTGGGATTATGCAGGCAAGAATGCGTATCTGCCAACACCTTTGTTCTACATAACTATTATCACATCCTTTCGCTTACATAAATTTGAAGGACTATGGGTGATAAGGGAAAAAGGCCTATGTCATTAAACTTTGAAAGAACGAATGAGAGGGTTAAAAATATGAGAAAGAAAAGATAGAGAATATTACAGAAGGCAAGAGAGAGAGAGAGAGAGAGAGAGAGAGAGAGAGAGAGAGAGAGAGAGAGAGAGAGAGAGAGAGAGAGAGAGAGAGAGAGAAAAGACAGGGGAGAGGAGGTTGTGTGAGGTTGCCAGTTACTTGAATGATATAGGTATTAAGTTTATTTTACGGCGAGAAAAGGTGATAAAGAGGGGGACTACCAGCATGAGGGGTGAAAAGAATACAGTTAAAGCTGAAGACAGAAAATTAATTGTCTCAGCTCCGTTATTTGTTGCTTAATATCCAAAGGATAATAATTATAATCAGTATCTCTCTACGGAGGTGAACAACAGACAGTGTCTTTGTTTAATAGATCGATCAAATGCAATATAATGAAGCACAATCATATTCTAAATGTTTTTAATTTCTTTTCAACTACTCACCCTTATCTGTCCTATACACGACCGATGCCCTATCCATATGGCGAGGAAAGTTCAAAAATGGTTTACTGCTCATGATTATTTGCAGGTGATAGATTTGTCTATTTAAGACTGCGATATGAACCCTATAGAAAATGTATGAGGTTCTATCATTAACATGTGGGAGCCAGAACGACAGAGAACCACAGCAGATTTGCTACGTCACACCAGAACACAGTGGGAGATTTTCCGGGGAAAACCATATATATTATACAGTGAGGAGGCATGGTGCCTCAATGCCCGAGCGACTGCAGGCTTTCATTGAGAAGGAGGGTGGTTGAACACGATACTAGCAACAAATTGATGAGTAATGAAATGAAATATGTAATCTACAGTATTTCAAGCCTTAGTATCTTCATAGAAGTGTATAATAGTGTATACACTGTATATCATCGTGGCTAAGGGTCTAAAGCAATACATATATCGGTGCTTATAATAATAAGAAGAAAACAAAACAAACATTACACATGCTTAATGCAAACTTGAGGTTGAAGTATAAACTTCAGGTTATAATAAGTTAACAGTTATTATAATTGTGGTTATTATAATTACAGTGTGGTGCCTACAGACCCAGTTGGATTATGGGTTTGAATGCTTCGTGACGAGGACTTGTGGAGCTTTCACCTAAACTGACAAAGTCATGTAAACAATAACCAATAAATGTCTGATTTCAATGTTTCCCTATTTTAATTAGTAATAACAATAGTTGTGACACAATATCTTCTAAATGTTGTGATTGGTTCACTAACACTGGGCGTCTGAATGGCTGGCCTAGATGTTGACCTCAGATAAATAAATAAAGGTAATAAATATATTCGTCATATATAACGGATTGTATTTGCATACCAGATATCTCTATTATTTCTATTCTGGTCGTGTTTGCGCATTAACAGATTATGCAGCAACACACAGAATGATGGTAGTGGTGGTAAGATGGAGAGTAAAGGAATGGTGGGATGGAGGGTGAGGAAACAGTGAATTGAATAAGGGAGGACGGGGTGAGGAAGAACAGATGGAGTAGTTATTAGGTAATTAACATCTTACACTATAACTATTATCCTTTGGTAACCAGTTACACAATAAACGTTTCTTAGAAAATGTCATAAATGATACAGGATAAAAATAAAGGATTTACTTGAAATGTAACTTAACACTGGGTAGGTGGTGCATCGCTTGATATATTAGTCATCAAAAACTGGTGTCCTGTTAATTATATTAGGTAAAATCTGGATTCATTTCAAATAATAAAGAATATCCCATGGAATGCAGCATCAGATTTGGATTTAGATTACAGAAGAAAACATTTAGCTACTTGATCCAATAATTCTCTCCATCTCGATCACTGGTGAAGCTTTACCCCCTCTCCCCAACCCAACCTCTCCTCTCCTACCACCTTCAAGTGAGTGGTTCACATCCATGATCACAAGTGGTTCGGGATTCAAATTTCTGGATGGCTCAACATTGGTAACGCTACCCCCCTATATAACTCCGCCCACATTTCTCCCCTCCCCCCTCCACCTGTCAATGATACCATATCCGTTGAGGCCCACACCAAGGCAAGGGTGGAAGAAGTGTGGACCATTGATCAGTCCGGAGCTGTACCAGGTCAGCGGCTAAAGCCCATGACTTTGCAATCTCTCCTCCCTAATGTTGAACGACTGCTTATCAGAATTTATTTATCCCCAGAACCACATTGTTATGGAATGCACTACCTCAAAACTGCTTTCCACCAGTTTTTAAACTTGTCACTTTTGGATAAAATAATAATACTGTATCACCAAAACGTAGAGTGAATTCACCATCCTTTTAATGAACTAATTACCAAAATAGAGAGGTTTTGGTTACAAGATTTTTCAGGGCTAGTATGAAGGCAACAAACACCTTGTGAAGAATATCCATAAGGACAGAAAGAACATTTATGTCTGCTGATCATCAACCCCTGTCGGCTTTTTCAATTGTGAACTTCAAAGCTGAATGGGAGAGAAGCTGTCAATTACCTTTTATAGATGTTCTAGTAATAAAGAATGACATTAGCATCAGTTTCTCAGTATATAGGAAACCCACAAATTGTGATGGGTCGAAATCAAGAGCTGCTAAAAACTTGGCCAACAAGCCTTCTGTAGTATACATAATTTTTCTCGTACCTCCATGACTCTCCCAAACTCTTCGTCATCTCAATGTTTTAGAGTTTTCAGGATATGTAGTCCTGCACACCTCCCCTCTGTTGTGAGGCTAATAAATATGTTAGGGGGCACACACATTCATGTCGTCACCCGTGATTTAAGGATTAACATATTTTTATCATAGAGAAAATTGTAAACAAAATAAGACCAACCCTGATCTATGTGACGGGAATTTTAGTTGGATATTATATATTAGAAATTATTTATTTCTGGTAATAATTGTTACCTTATCCCGGACTTATTATGGACATTCATTATTTTAGCCCACTGGTATAATCCATCCCATTTTATTCCAACTTATATCAACAAATATATATATATATATATATATATATATATATATATATATATATATATATATATATATATATTGTTGATATAAGTTTTCATTATTTATGCATTATAATAGTAGTAGCTGAATCGTGAGGTTTACAGAAACAACTAATTAATGATTACTTTACTATATTATTCAATTCATTCATACACCAATAATAATTAATTAAACAATTAATAATCTAATTTAACATACATACACTTTCACACGAATTAAAACACTTAGCTACTGAAGTTAAAGATATCGCAATAATTGAGAAGTATGGTACTCGCTTTCTAAACGATCTCGTAACGGTTTTCGCTGATATCGCTTAACTTCCTCGAATGTTCTAACAAAATTCTTTCGATAATCTTATCTTACGTTAGCAGTATTAAATAGAATTGATGAAATAGAATTGAAGCAAGCAAAGTTGTCAGCAGAATCTACATAATTATATAAAACACTCAGTCTGTCTGTCTGTGTGTGTGTGTGTCTGTTTACCCGCTATGCACGGCTGCATCGTTTAACCTAGAGTAAAAAGTAATACACCATTTTGATCGGTGAAGCCTGGGAAGCGTCCTCGATCTAGTTTTGTTTTTGTAGCATAATTATGTCTCAAGTTATAACACCATAAGTACACATGGTACACCTTTATTGAGTTAGAGGAGCATAGACTATCCTAATTTTAAGCCCTCTCTGGCTGTGGACAAGTGGTCCAGTTGTTAAGGCGCTGAGCCTTAATCTGGCCTTAACTGAAAGATCCTACGTTCGAATCCCTGGTGGGGATACAATTTAAAAATATATTGTTGACAAAGGTAGACCAAGGACACTTCCCAGGCTTCACCGATCAAAATGGCATATTACTTTTTACTCTAGTCAAACGATGCTGCCGTGCAAAGTGGCTAAACACACACACAGACAGACGGAGTGTTATATATATGGTACAAACACACCAACACAAGCACACTACATGCCAACGTGGTGGCAGATGTACGATACTGGAGGCATGCCGCGTAACTTAACTGTCTTGTATAGTCTGGACGCGGGCCCAGCCCATCATTGCCCCTTATACATTCCCCCTTATACATTCCCATATCGTGCGCTCCCTAATCGTCAATTATTGTATATAGAAACTCTCGTTAACGTTATAAATAAGTTAAGACCTTTCATATAATTTGCATATTTTGTAATTTACTCTCGTGACAGAACATAAAATGATCTGGAAATAAATTTACCCTTCCTTTACCATAGATTCTTAGTGGCACCAACTCTTGATGTTGGTATCGAGCTGCTTCCCCATCACAAGATTTACTGGACACAGGACAAACATGCTGAAGGGGGCCAGCGACTCATGTTTGAAGGAACCATGGATAAAACGGTCCAATATTATGCCAAAAGCATGAACTTCACGTAAGTTGCATATCAACTGTGTGCGTGTGTTTTGTTTTTAAGATGTATGTAAGGCGCAACAAATCCTGTAGATAAGATAATGAACAAAAATAAAGTAATATAAAACAATATTCTAAAATTTTGCAAAGTGGTTGATGTGGTCGATTACAATTTTAACTTATTAGGGAAGGAAACGAATGTTGATTTCCTTATTTTTATTTTTGTTTAACCAAAATTAACAACACAAATTGTACAAGATGTGATGAAGGTCAATTATTATAGAACACAAATCCTTTCATGACATCTTTTTTCACATGCAAATGCTTCTTTACCTTTTGAGGGTCACAGTGAGCGAACCACAGTGAAACCATGTTGGAAGAAGCACAGGCACCTGATCTCCAGAAATACTTATAACTCTACTTTCCGGATAGCTATCAACATATTATGACGCAAGAACTTTAATGTAATTTTGGCAATGTGTCAGCTCTGTCAGGTTGATGTCATTCGAATATTGTCTTGAAACCGGGACGGATAATGTGTTGTACAGTCGGCGGCAGAAGTCCTGTCGCCACACCTGCTTCACCGAGATGCACAGTGTTCATAGATTCGAGATATACGCATGTTTTATACACCTAATATATTCGAGTCTATGAACATCAAGTGCCTCGGTGAAGCAAGTAAGGCGACAGGATTTTTGCCGCCGACTGTACAGTTGCCCAAGGAAAGACTGCAACCAAATTTGCTGGTGTAGCGGGGTGCTACATTAGTCTCCTGGTGAGGTTTGAAAGGAGACTAAGAGATCGTGGGTTTTAATCTGTTTATTCATAAAGGTTACAAATGGTATATAAGGTTTTGGAGTGAACCTGAAATACATGAATAAAAGGATTCCTGCCTGCTACACTATTAGAACCCATCAGGCGAGAGGGCTGATGCTTGTGGCGGGTAGCTGATTCTAGCCGCCACACTGGTGTGTGGCAATGTCTGGCAGCTGCTCCAAAGAAAACACTCGTATCTTATCAATGGATCACTCAGAACCTACAACCTTTGTATGGATGAATGTTATTGGCTTCAGCTAATTACATTCATCCTTACAAAAATTATAGGTTCAGAGTGATCCATTGATAAATATACGAGTGTTTATTTTGGAGCAGCTGCCAGACATTGCCACACCAGTAAATTTGGTTGCAGTCTTTCCTTGGGCAGCTGTATGTGAAGTTATGTTTGACAATGTGATGCCGTATGTCAAGATAAATCGTCTAAAGAATTACTGGGATATTATAACCATATTTACGCGGGAATATGTCTAGGGACCACTACCAAGATATCCTGATCCACCTGCACTTTCCTCCCAATATGGACACACACCAAAACGATAAGCTATGGAAATTTCTACTCGTCCTGCCCTGTTCATGGTAAAATTAACCATTATTGTAAATTATCTTATGTAATTATTCTTATTAGTTATGTATCTTTATATTTTGATATGTTGTTGAACTATAAAATATGTACCGATCGACTAAAAAGTGCGAGATTAACAAGGTAAACACACCCTAGAAGTTCCATTTGCAGACTGGCAGATCAGCCAGTATTATTATCAGTATTATTCCAAGTTGTTATAAAATTTTTACCACACCCACTGAGGCTTGATTCTGTACAAAATTACATGGCATCTGTGACTCTAAAACAGGTTATGAGCTGTATTTTGTAGTATACATGGGTATTTTTTTTTTTAGGCATAATATACATACAGCATGATATCGGTAATGTCAATTTATAGACACCTTCTTCTTTGATTTGTGCAGCTAACATTATCTATTCATTACTTGATGACTCGAGAGAAAGATACACAGAATATGCGAGAGGGATAGTTTCGGAGTAATTTCATAATTCGTAGGATTTATGGTAACGGGTGATACAATAAACAAAGTAATACAAATATTTAGGATTTTATCATTATAAGGAGTCGTTACTCTGAAACGCTCATCAAATACTGACTGGCAAATTACATTCCTAGCTAAATTATTCGTGTGCTCAACCGGTGCCTTCCAGTGAACTTCACCTTGCCCACCTACTTTCCGAAACTTCGCCCTTCTCTTCCCCACAGCCACACACCGTTATCTCTGGAATAAATCCATCCTTATGTGATAACAATCGT